>CM072996.1:192783655-192866155 GCA_037038555.1 Rhynchonycteris naso
TTTCGCTTCAGGGGCCGCGTTTGACCTGTCTGTGCCTCCAAGGAGTGAACGAGGGGGCACACGCGGGAGGCTTAAGCTGTGTTGTTTTTAGAAAACCACCGCCAACATCACTTCTTCCCCTGGTGAGTGTTCATGTCCCAGCCTGGACCCAGCGAGCTAACAGATAAAGTCACTAGGTCGTGCACTCAAAGGGGGACCATCCTCTGCCCGAAGTCTCCATCCTCAGCTCCTTCCCATCTGTCCCCGGGAAGGGCCCCTCCCATGGGTCTTTGCGCAGAAAACGCCTTTTTTCTTGCTCACCAGCTGAGCACTTTTGCCAGGTTTTCTCTAACCAACTAATAAAACATGCACTGTGTTCCCTGGGGGAAATATAATATTTAAGTTTTCCTGCTCTTGGCTGATTTGAAGCCTTTCTAGAGCCGTCCTTAGCTTCCACACAGCAGTGGATAATGGAGCCCTACCACACTGATTCATAATTGCCCGCTAGTGGGTTGGTACACAGCAAATTGTCCTGACTAATAATCCCTTTTCTCTGTTGCTGGATTCCACTAACTGTTGCAAAAGGTCGGTTTTTGGATTTCTGAGATTCTTCAGCAAGGGAGACAAACCGACCTTTCTAGACGAACGAAAAAATATGCCAATGTTTCTGGGTTAATTTTATTCCGGTCTCATCGACACATCACTCTTCCTAACACCACCAATTCCCAGACAAGATAGGGACCCAGTTCCACTGAATGGAGGATTCATGGGCCACATCCCCTCGGACACAAGGGAGAAAGAAGATCCTGGTTGGGCAGTGCTCCCCCCACGGGTTGGTGGAGGATAGAAAAAATAAGCACATAAACCTTGACTCTCTAATCCTTTACCTTGGACCTTTTCGAAGTTACCTTGAAAATTTTTATATATTGGAGAGAAAACTACTATCTAAATTTTAATACAAAGTTACAACACAAAGTTCTTGTAATACAGTGCAAAAACAAGTTGTGGAAAGGCAAGGCTGAAATTTGAGTCATGTAAGTAGATTCAAAATATTTTTTGGTGTTAAAGATTAGAGCTAGAGTTTGGAAATTGTATATTATTTACCCCAAAGCATTATTTTAAAGTATTATGACTTCACTGAATTACTTTTTAATTAAAACTTAAAATATTATCCAATAGGAATATTCATCAAACCAATAAACATGTAATTTGAGAGCACATATTCAAAATTTCAGGAGGACTGTTTTAAGTAGGTGTTGGGCAGATAAAATATATTATGCTCACTTTGTTAAAGATGGTGCTGCCCACATAGAAGTTCGTTGATATTAATGTGTGTTCTGAAACAGGCTGTGGGCAGGCCGGGTCGTTGTAGCCTAAGGCTTAGTTTAAGAGTAAGCTCTTCTCCACACCCTTGACTGATTGGATGATGTAGGGTGGTGATGTAGGGTGTAATCCCATTATGCCTCAGATGGGTGGCTTTGTATCAGAGACTTTCTTGTATGTATAATTGGATTAAAGGTTTTGGATTTTCTAGGCTATAAACTGGGGCAGTCTGGGAGCTTGATCTCTCTCTCTCTCTCTCTCTCGGTTCCTGGGTTCCTGAGGTTAGTATTAGAGAGCAGAGCAGATTAAGGCCATGTGGAGGAGAAGTAGCCAAGATAACAGAGTGCTGAGGAAGAAGCCAGTTTGTTAAGAGTTTGTGCTGGAGGAGATGGGGAACAGAGGTGAATAAGTCTGGTGAGCTAGAAACCTTTGATTCTAGGAAACTTGGATAAGTCAGTAGCTTTGTGAGCACTGAATGTGTGGGTTTTGGAGCCCAGTGTGTGTTTTTGCTTGCCCTCCGGGTGCAAGCTAGAATTAAAGCTGATGGCTCACCAGTTCTTGGCTCCGGTGTTTCATTGCCATCTGTCCGAATCCAATGCGAACCTGCATGGGTCAGGCTGCTGTGATCCCGGCCTCGGCCACAGGCTTTACAGTAGGATAATCTATAAAATACAATTTGATCCATCAAATCAGGAAGTGACTCTTTTTTAAAATTTAATCATAGTTTTATATACAGAGCTAAAATTTTAAGAAATATTATAAAAAAATAGAAAAAGCAATTTCAAAAATATAAAATAGAGATAAAAAACACAGATTAAGACTTGCAGAATGACTCTGGCTGCTACATGGAGAAATGGTTATGGGTACAAAGAAAGAGTCGAAAAAAACAGCTATGGAGTAACTATAGTAGATTTTAGATCAGAGCATGAACAGGATCACAGCAGTGGAGATTGAAAAGAGATGTACTCCTGATGTATTTAGAAGGTGTAATTAACAGAACAGATGATGAGGGTGTTTTCAAAGATGACCCTTAAGATTACAGCTTCTATCACTGGATGGATGGCATGATAGCCTTTATGTAGGCAAGGAAGACTAGAAGACTAGCGTGGAAAGAAGACCATAAGGGTGATCTGGTCTAGTTTAAGTTTTTTTTTTTCCTTCTGAGACAATTCAATGAGTTAGGAATATAGAGAGGTGGTTTGGATGAGAGATATGAATGTGTGTAGGAAAATCATAATATAGTCATTATAATAATGTACTTGGGGTGGAAGGAATGTATGAAATTGTTGGGAATTTGGAAACCTGCTGGGAAATGGAAAAGGGGTTTGAGACAGAACACCGAGGGACATGTAAAGGCTGGACTGTCAGCAAAGAACAACAAAAGGCTTTAAGAATGAGCAGCTGGAGAGACAGGAAGAAAACCAGGGGAATGTGTCACCGTGAAAGCCAAGAAAAAGAAAGATTTCTGCCTGACCTATGGTGGCACAGTGGAGAAAGTGTTGACCTGGAATGCTGAAGTCCCTGGTTCGAATCCCTGGGCTTGCCGTGTTAAGGCATATACAAAAATCAACTACTACGAGTAGATGCTTCCCTCCTCCCCCACCCTCTTTCTCACTTTCCTTCTCTTTCTCTTTCTCTCTCTCTCTCCCCTTTTCCAAAACTCCAAAAATAAATAGAATCTAAACAATAAAAAAAGGAGAAAGATTTCTGAAAAGAAGTGCTAGACAAAGCCGTTGAATACCACAGAGAGTGATAGTTGGATGAGGAATAAAATGCAGCTGAACACAGTGACATGACAGTCATTGCAAGGTGATTTTAACAAGAGCCATTTCAGTGGGATAATGGAGAGACAGGGCAAGAGGCCAGACTCAATTAGGTCAAGGCATGAATGGAAGGTGAGGAAGCAGGGACAGCAGTGAACAAAGATGATCCTCAACTTTCTACTGAAAGAGAGACAGACAATAGCTGTGGAAGAAAGAGGTGTGGAGGGAGGCTGATTTTTTTCTTTTTCTTCTATGTTTTATTTTTCAGATAGGGCCCTCAAACATTCTTCACTGCTAATAGTTAGAATCTAATAATATATCAGAGAGGTTGGATATAAAGTACAGAAAAGATCATCAGAGCATGTATTGCCTGAGAAAGCTTGAGACGATAAAGAGACCAGAAAGCCACATTTACCCTATTGTTATAACTGTGTAGGAAAAGAGGAGCAGATGGGTATGACCACAGTAGGTTTGCCAGCCTGATAGGGGGCAGCTTCCCTCTACTGACTTCTGTTTTCCCTTGTCTCATAGGATAAGAGGACAGAAAAAGATAAAACAGTCTAGGGCAGGCATGGCCAACAGTTTTTGCCCCCGGGCCAGATTAAAAAGAAAACTTTTTTCATGGACCGGATAAAATATTAAACTTAAGAAATGTTAAATACAAAAACAATTCGTTTAAGTAAACAAAATTTTATTATGTAATTTGTTTATGAATAAATGTGAGTGAAAAAATTTTAATATACAATAATATTTTAATAAAAATATAATTACATACCGTATAAATATCCAAACTGTATCACAATCAATCAAAACAATATTTAATTAATAGAATGAGCTTGAAGGGGTTATATCGCAAATAAAACAATTATTTTGTTTTACAAACAGCCTGGACACATTTTCAGCTATCAACAGCAGCTATTTTCTATGCTACAATGCCACTTGATTCAGCACACTTGACCACAAAAATAATGAATTGTTTGACCTTGGGTGCGCACTGGCAAACTCGCCTAATAGAAGGTGGGTTTCACATCATCGCTAAATGTCAAACAGTTCGTATCGAGTACCGATGAGTACTAAAGTTGTAAATCTTTATAATGGAATTTTTTTTAATAATGGAATTTTTTTAAAAAATAAAGAAGTATCGCGAATCCACTCAACCAATTATTGGAAGTTAACCCTAGATTGGTCACACACAGAATTCTTTTCCGCATATCACTATCTTCTTAAATATCTTGATTTCCAATAATCAAAGATGCTTCCTCTTCTGAGTAGCTGAGATTTTAACGTAGCGGAAAATATTAAAAATTTAATCTTGGGCCTCATAAAGTCATCACGCAGGCTGGAACCAGCCTGCGGGCCGTGGGTTGGCCATGCCTGGCCTAGGGGAAGGATTGAAATGGGAGTGAGAACCAAGCTAAAGTTGTTGCTGTTGTCTGGATAATTTTGTAGGGTTGAAAATTTGGGCTAGGAACACATTTTGCTAGAAAAAAAATGACTATCATCTTTCATGAAACTCACAGAAATCTACCTAATTCTTGCTGAAGTTGTCATAAAATATTAATGATATTGTTTCAGTTTTAACAACTCAGAGTAGGTGCTCAACAAATACTTTGAAAGGGGGAGAGTTTTTCTAACCATTAGTTTTTACGGCAAAGTATTGACTGTGTCTGTTGATGTGGAGGAGAGTATCAGTCCAAATGACTCTTTGCAATTTTATCTTCCCCATAACTATTTTCTTCTTTACCCTTTATTCTCCTAGAGATAGGGAAAAAAACCTTGAAATGTTATTCGACAGACACCTATACTAGACAGCCACAGACTGGTTTATGTGGATAATTTATGTGAAACATAACCAACATTTCTTTAGTTTTATGAAGTCAAGACCAATCACAATATTACACACAATTTTTTTCACAGATATTTATGTGATTTTATTTGCTTGCTTTTAGTTGTTATACAATTTCCTGCCTCAATAGTTGGGTAAAATATATTGGGTGGGCTGTTTACCAGCAGGCATGATTTTTCAGGAAAGCCTTCTTTCTTACACTTGTTATGTTCAGTCATAGAGTGCCCACCTGTCTCACCTCCTGTGCAGGAAACAATACAGTGCTGCTTGTTGGTTGATTTCCAGCTACAAAATCCACTGCCTGGACGGACTGTCCACTTCCCAGCAAAGCTTGTCTGATGTGAAGGAGGCACACAGAACAAGGTCAGCCTTTTGGGAACTTGTATATCTGAGAAAGTATTCAGCCTCTTAGTACAACAGGTTACTTTTGCAGGCACATGTTCCTCCTATCCAAATGCTATAAACCCCCGGCAGGGATGACAGATAGATAGCAACATAAATAGGAAAGGAAGAGACACTTCTGCACTTTCTCTTCTTGATTTTATTTTTCAGTGTTAGTTGTAGTTGTTGAGACTAAAAATAAGAAAAATGTGAAAGTTCAGACAGAAAACTTGTAAGGCAACAGGTGATAAAGCAAAAATAAGAGGTTTGCATTTTGAAATGCTAAGCAGAAAAAGGAAGCACTCATTGGAACTTTACAGGATGGCTTCAGAGTTCGGCATGGATCTGGCCACCAGCAGCCTCCAAAGCTATCCCTTCACCCTCTTCTGTTATTGGTGGGAAAATCAAGACACACTGATAGTTCAAGATGGTCCATGTCATGCAGCAATTTTGTGATGGAATAAAATATGGCAAATGGATGTTCTGAATTTAGGTTCATATCTTAAAGAAGATGAGAGGATAGCTTTGTAATAACATAAGGTTAACTAACCCAATTGGGTTATTCTCTTGAAACTTCATAGTAATACTCATTACTTTGTGTTTTATGAAGTCAAATGGCTTCTTAAATTCATATGGTGCTGCTGCCTCCAGCCTGCTGTATGCAAAGGCACATTTCTCCACTGTCGTTCCTTTATTTCTGAAAACCCCTTTGTGACTTTACAGACTTTGGAATCATGTAGAGGCATGGACTGGATGTAGTCAAACACCCTCAAATTTGACACATACTCAAAAGTTACTCAAATGTAATGTTGCCAGCAAAAGCTAACTCCCGTTTTGTTGATTTTTAAGGTTCTTTGGGCCTTGGTTTGAAATGGTCTGTGTTGGGTTTCTAAAGTGTTATCTTGCTGTCTAGTAGTTGAGCTCAGTCCTGATCCTGACAAGTGAATATCTTTTATTATGCAGATAGGGGATAGCACTGTCCTATCACATGTAAGAGAAAACATCTCATAAATTGCAGCATACAAGAATGAGTGGGAGTCAGGGTTGTCAGTTGCATATCAAGAAACATAGTCTGGATGAGCTTAAATAGAAGAAGTAATTTAGTGTTTGTATCTGGGAAATGAGGAGCAGATCTGCCTTCAGGCAAAGCTGGGGTCAAAGCTGTGTTTGCATTTGATCTGCCTTCCTGCTCAAGCAAGCTCTCCAAGCAGTTGCCAAAGGCAATGGTGGCTCCATGCTGAGGTGGTTTTCCTTCTAGGGTGTAATCATAGAGAAAAGGTTCCAAGGTAGGGTGCTGTCCTCCCCAAAGTAGCTGATTATCTCAAATAAAATCCTGCTTGGTTCCACTTTGCTTATCTGCCTGTTCCTGGTCCAGGCAGCTGTTAAGGGACATGGGTTGTTCCTGCTAACCAGCCTGGGTCATTTGCCCACCCTTGCTGTGTACATGAGGGCACACGATGGGCAGAAGGCAGAGAGGCCATTCCCAGGAGAAGAGCAGGGCCACTGTATTCTGTGAAGAAAGCAGAGGAACTGCCAGGTCCCCGGAAGCCACAGGTGGCCACTGTTCCAGAGCCCACGCCCTTTGTTGTCCTTTGCTGTTTCAATTGAGAGTGAGGAAACTTTCACTCTTCCTTGTTTTACTATTGTAGGGGTGTTCTCTTTTGCTGTGTTTCTTTTCAAGATCTTTATCTAAATAGCCACCTGTGGCTGGCAGCATGAATCTATAGTTTTTACTTCAAACTCTAAGGCCAGTACTTCACTGAGGACTTGCTGTCACTTAAGCTATAACCTCATCCCCTTTGCAGGGAACGTCCCGTGTTGTACTCTCCTCACTGTGCCCCCTCACAAATACCTTTAAAGCCATAGATCCCTTAGGGACCAACCCCATACCTAACTGCTAAAAGGTGACATTTCAGGTCCACATTATCCAAGTGGGGAAGGTTTTAGAGGCAAGGGACCTTTCAGAGTTTCCTTAAAAGGTTCCCAAATAAGGAATCTACATGTACTGGTGTTAGAGTGTACCACTGGAGTCCAGAAACGTTAAGCTGCTTTTGAAAGTGGAATGAAGGAGTGTTTAATCTGGGAGATTGCCACAAAGACATGGCTGAAGAATCCTTTATAAAATAATAATGCATCTCTATCAACGAATGCAGAGTGTTTGGGGTGACATGTTTGGGGGACTCCACGTATAAACAGCGTTGCATTCTAAAAGGAACCCGGAAAAGGGTGTTCTTCTGCAAATCTTGTGAGGTATGCTTTCCTGAGGTGTGTTAAACCTCATGGGACGTAAAAATTCTTTGAATATATTGAGATATTTTTGAAACAGGCCTGCACACCTCTGATCTGTAGTGCTAGTTTACTTATGTACTTACTTTTACAAAATGCCACCATTTTAACAAAATTTAGAGTATGTGCTTGAACAGAGACGGGACAATGTCAGGAAGAGTGTCCCCTGTGCATGCACAATTGAGTTTCTGAGAAGCTGTGGAGAACCAGTCCCAGCTCCAGCAGGACTCTGTGGTCCTGAACACTGAGCTTCATGCTGGGGGCTGGGGGCTGGGGGCTGTCAGTGTTTTCATCTTCCAGGACCTTCTCAGGTGCACAGTTGAGTGATTCTTCTGTTCTGAGAGCCATTGTTAAAAAACACTTGTGAGGGTGTGTCATCGTCCACTGTTATGTTATGACTTTGAATGCATGGAGCACTGGACCAGGATGGCACATGGCACACCTGCCTGGCTCCTAGCTCCTCTGATGTTTAAAACCTTCTTGGTGTATTTTCCTTCTAAAATTTTTGTGTGATTAAGATGGACCATGAAGCCAGGAAGCAGACACAGAGAACTCTTAAGGTGCTATCAGAGCAATGACGGGAATAGCCAATGCCACAAGAGAAGGACAGATAATGAAACCACAATGCTCACCAACAGACACCTCATGCCAAATCTTGTCTCCTCCTGATTTCTTTTGTGTACAAAGCCAGCAGTCCTATTTGGTGAGGGAAAGAAGTACTACTTTGGCTTTATGTGAGTTAATGAAATTAAAATTTAAGGAAGAGATTTATTGAGAAAATACAGGTTAAAGCATCATTGTCCCCCTTCATAATTCTCTGATCGTGTGCTGTGGAGCTCCTGGAATAGACTGCGTCCCTAGATGTCCTGGTCGAAGGGGGGAGCTGAAGTGCACCAGCTGGGCTTCTGCTACTCTGTCCCCACTTCCTATCAGGAGAGCAGTAAGGGCATTGCTGGGGCTAGGTCAAGCGGAAGACAAATAAGAACCAATTGGTTGGGGGCCTCCCTTTGTGCTGTCTCTAGCTTCTCTGCCAGGGTCTGTTCTACTGTGGAGTATTTTTCAGATCAGCTTTGAGCTTAGCTGGAGACTTATTCATGAGGCTGGGTGCTTGACCTACTGAGAATACCATGCTTTTGACAGAGAAGTTTTCTGGAGCAACTTTTGATTCTTTTTAGAGATACTGATTTCTGATTCATCTCATTCATCAGATATACTGATTTGCTATAGTCACCTGCAACAACTGAATTCATCCTGATTCAGTTGTTGCAGGTGACTATAGCAAATATTCTCAATGTTACAGAATCTGGGAAGTAGGCTTTGCTGCTAACAAAAAAGTATTTCTCAGTCCCTCGAGGGCCGTCTCTGTCCCTCGAACCCAGTGTACCTTTGGTGCGATGTTGGCGACCACATTCCTTAGTAAATCTGGTCCTTGGAAAACAAGATAAATAAAATAAAGTTTTGCCAAAGTTTCAAAAACATTCCACCTTTCCCCTGAACCTATAATGACTATCCTGACTCTCAAATCCCTTTTTTTATTCCTCCCGAGTTTTCCCATTTCATGCTCCCTGAGAGTTTCTCTATAAAATAAGCCCATATAAAATGGATAATGAAGAAATCACTGCCTAATCGAAGGTCACATCTACAAAGATCCAGGTAAGTGTACTTTGGCTGATGGAAAAGTCCCCCAGAGTGATGCCCTGCTGCCCTAAAAGAGAGGCTTCGCTGCAATTTGTCAGAACTGTGTCAGTCCTGGTTGGTGTTCAGTAGATTGTCTTTCTTAATCTCACAACCAGTTAATTTCCATTGTTGATGACTCCCCTGGATTTTTAGAGGAAAAGGAAGGGTCCCCATCAGCTTCCATAATTACACACACTTGTGCAGTATTAAGTCAATGCCTCCCAATCCTTCTGTGGTTGAGCTCATGGACTTCACGCGGTGGTGACCTTAACTTTGTCCCTTCAGCTTGAACAAGTTTAGTACCATGGCCTTGCTTTATCTTTTTGCTCTCTAGCACTTTTATTCTAAAAGAAAAACAAAGAGAGTGACCTTTATTGTTTATCTGTTTGCTTTCATTTCTTTTTGGTTATTTTTAACATCTAGTGTTGATGCACTTTTTAGCCTAAAGCAGAGAGAACATTCTAAATACCAAAGATACTATGCTTCCAATAACTTGATTTCCTGAACCCCTAGAGGATTCTGGAATCTGTTAGACTGCAATGTAAGCATTTTATAGGGGTTCCCATGACAGCTTTTTTAGCTCGTAGTTCCACTTAAAAAGCTTTCTTAATATGCTGCCTTTTGGGGGGAGGGCAATTTACTGTTTCTTTCTATAGCTACAACTATTAAATATACATTTCCAATATCTTAGTTCCTCTTCTTTCCCTGGAGGAATGTTTTCAACTGTATAATTTCAGCTCCTGCTGTGTATTTTGGATGATGATTATTACGTGTGGTCCCCAGCCTAGGACTGGGCTGTAGTGTATGTATCTGTTTCAAAATTAGTTGCTTAGAATTCTGCATGGTTTCCTAGAGATCAGTGTCATAAAAGATAGGCCACAGGCCAGTCCACCAAGCAACTGTAAATACACACATGGCCAAATTTTTACTGTTGGTCACCCTGAGCTCTGAGGCCTCTTATGACCCAAGGCCTGGTTATTTTTAAGAGGGGCAAGGATGCTAAGTCAAGAGAATACCAATGGGGAAGGCTCATAAAAGTCAGGCTTTAGCAGCTGGATTCTCCTGAAATTGCAAAGGGGAGTTTCTTAAAGCAGAAGCTGGGTTGGGACCCCAGCAGTACTTGTATTTCTGGAAAGAAAGGCCCTAATAGCCGAGAACATCAATCTGAACATCATCAGCGGGAATGGGCATCATCACTGGGACCAGGGATGGCTTTGTGGTCTGGAGGGGAGCACCCCATAAGCAGAAATTGCTTATTTGTGAATGGCTCACTTGGAAGCTAGGAGTTTAATCAATGTGGGTACAATTACAACTTTAGAAGTGACCATATTTCACTGTTATTGGATCATCTGATGCTTTTAAAGATTTGTGGTCACTTTTCAAAGACTGTGATTACTTTTTTCTAAATCCAAAGACATCTAGTTCTCTTTGCTTGAGCTGGTCTAGCCCTCTCCCACTGTGCCACAGAAGGGCATGATGTTATGTTTTTGCTACTGGGTGAAAATGGTTATGTACAATGTTTAAAAACTTTAAAACGTTAAAAAGGTTTAAAAACTTTTAATAGGTTTGGACAATTATTATCATCATTCTATATACTTCCTTTCATGACTCAATGATATTTTTGCATTTTTATTTAGCCTTTAAAAAGTAGAACAATGTATCCAAATATAAAGTCAAGTGCAAAGTGACCTCAGTACCTTTTGCTTAAAAATTACTATATTGGGTTATTTATAACACCAATTGCTGTTGTTGGGGGTAAAAATTATCATTTCAAAATGATTTCAATAATCTGGATAGACATTTAAAAAATATTACCCCATCTTGTATTAACTTTTCAGATGTGTTTTATAATTTTATTATTTTGCTGACAATTGTTTTGTAAAATCTTAATGATTGCTCCTCTTGTCTCATCTTGAATTGCTATAGTCTAGGAATATGCAGTTTGCTATGATGTCTGAAATACCCTTGGGGCTGTCAAGCAAAACTAGCTCTTCTCCCCAACACCAGTTTGCTGTCTCTTCTCTCTCTAGGGTGGAATTTAGAACATCTGAATGACACGATCAGTTAGCTATTTTGAGAATTGCTCAGAACTCCATTTCATCTCTCTCTCTCTCTCTCTCTCTCTCTCTCTCTCTCTCTATATATATATATATATATATATATATATATATATATATAATAAGCAACCTTTAAAATCAGAAATACTGGTCTAGCCCTCTCCCACTGTGCCACAGAAGGGCATGAGGATGTTGGTGCTTTTTTTTCTGTCTATTTTTGTCTCCTACCAAACTGTAGCCCTAAAGAGAGATTTAGAAGTTGTCAATCTGCTCTGCTGCCTTCGTGCTCAACATCATAGAGAAGAGATCATCGACTCTGGTCTAAAAAGTTAGTGATGGAGAATAATTTCAAAGTCAAGCAACAGTAACTTGGGCTTACTATGTATATAGAACAGTATGAAGACATGGAAAGATATGATCCTGCCAAGAATCTCACATTCCCTTTGGAGGACACAATACTCATATGCTCATGAAATAGCCTTCAAAGACTCCTGAGTTTGAAGATCTAAGTTTCTGACTATTGCAAGTATGTCCTATTAATACCCCTGCCATTCGATCCTGTCAGTTAATCACAGAGATTAGCAATTGAGATCAATTGCTAATGAATTTTACCCACTTCTAAACTCCCACTAAATACCCACTTCTAAATATATATTATAATTACGTATACAGAGGCTAAATGACTACTCTACAAATAACCTGGGCATGAATTTTGGCTTTACTAATTATTAGCTATGTGGCCTTGGGAAAATGAATGTTTTTGTCTTTGGTTTTCACATTCATAAAACTGGGGAAAATAATCCATATCTCCCAGCATTGAGAGAGGTAAATGCTGAATTTGCAGAATAGTGTCTGATAGAGCCCATCATATAAAAGGTGTTTCTATAACAGTCATTTAAATACTTGATTGTACCTATAATGAAATCCTCTCCATTTGTGTGATTGATGATACAACTATTCAATTGTTTTTTGTTTTGTTTTGTTTTTTTAGAAATCTTATTTTTTCATTTTAGAGAGGAGGGAGAGAGAGAAGAGGGGAGGAGCAAGAAGCATCAACTCCTATATGTGCCTTGGCCAGGCAAGCCCAAGAATTTGAACCAGCAAACTCAGGTTGATTGATGCTTTATCCTCTGCGCCACCACAGGTCAGACTAGCTTTTCAATCATAACTTTTTGTTGATCATAGACTACAAATTCATAACTGATTGGCCCTGGCCAGCTGGCTCAGAGGAAAAGTGTAGGTTTGTCTGTGGATGTCCTGGGTTCAATTCCCAGTCAGAGCACACAGGAGACATGCCCATCTTCTGCTTCTTCACTGCTCCCCTTCTCGCTTCTGTCTCTCTCTCTCTTCCTCTCCTGTAGCCATGGCTTGATTGGAGTGAGTTGGCCCTGGATGCTGAGAATGGCTCCATGGCCTCCACCTCAGGGTCTACAAAGAGCTCAGGTGCTGAGCAATGCTCTGGGTGGGCAGAGCATCACCCCCTACTGGGCTTGCCAGGTGGATCCGGTTGGGGCGTATGCAGGAGTCAGTCTGTCTGTCTCTCTGCCTCCCCTCCTCTCACTGAATAAAAAGAAAAATTCATCATTGACTGAGCCCTCCTTGTTAATGTCACGCTTACTCTAAATATGTTATAAATGGAAAAGAGTAGGTTAATCACTATGTCCTAAATACTATACTTCTAATATTGCATACCAAGTTTGCAAAAGTGTTTTAGCACAAAATGGAGAATAAAACAAAATCTTTCCCTCAAAGATCTTAATGCCTAGTAAGAACAGCAGGCACAGGACAACTTTCCTGTTTCCTCATTCTTAGTATGAAGGGCCAACCATGGATCAATAAGCATTTGAGAAAAACCTTCAGCATGAACATGAATACCAGAAAAGAAAACCAACCCTAAAGGAAAGAGAGATAATTTATGGAGGAAAATAAATACTCTGAAACTATGACTATTATACTCAGAGAGACTTGAGAAGGTATTGTGCCTTACGATGGGGGAGCAGAACATGAGATGAATATTTAGAGGTCACTGAAGTCAGATAACAACACCCTTTGATGCATTTTATTGATAGTGTTTTTCAAAAACTTCCATTTGTTCTGGACCTTAGCTTCTAATTTTGTGAAACACTTGAATTGGTCCATGACCAAGGTACTATCCTTCCAATACCTGTGCATACTCCTTCCCAAACCAAGTTCATTGGTGAAGTCTTAGAGTTAGCAAATTAGAAGATATCCACGTTCATTCCTTGCTGGAATATTACATATGTGTGGGCATGCCCAATATCATGGTTTTGTTTTGTGTTGTTCTGTTTTAGAGACTGCATTCACTACATATGTACTGCAGCATATGGGAGCCAATGATTTTAGAGCTCAAGAGCCTTAACAATTACACTGGGGAACAATTTTTTTTCTTTTTCTATTGCATAAGGTTTTAGAACTGTTTCTATATAAATCTGCATTGCTGATGCCAAATATGAAATTCGTTTTTCAGTGCATGCTCTACTTTTTATGCAATTTTAATTTCTTTTTGTTACAGTTAATGGCATGCATTGGTTTTTAAACTGGAGTTAAAGGGCAGCAACTCTTGGATTGAGCATAACCATAAGGCAATTAATGTTTTACAAACATCGTTTTTACATAATTATAGTTGTTTTAAAATGTAAAAAATTATTATCTGATAAAAACACCCTCTTATTTTGTTTTAAGATTGAATCATGGCTTCTTTGAGTATGTGTAAATATAAGAATAGTCCTACCTGACCAGGCGATGGCGCAGTGGATAGAGCATCAGGCTGGGATGCGGAAGACCCAGGTTTGAGACCCCAAGGTTGCCAGCTTGAGCTCGGGCCCACCTGGCTTGAGCTTGGACCCAAGGTCACTGGCTCGGGCAAGGGGTTGCGCCGTCTGCTGAAGGCCCGTGGTCAAGGCACGTGTGAGAAAGCAATCAATGAACAACTAAGATGTCACAATGAAAAACTGATGATTGATGCTTCTCATCTCTCTCTGTTCCTGTCTGTCTGTCCCTATTTATCCCTCTCTCTGACTCTCTTACTGTCCCTTAAAAAAAAAAAAAGAAAGAATAGTCCTGACACCTTCTGTTATATATGTGGTTGTTATACACTTCAACGTCAAAGGTGCAATATTTTATCATTTGTGACACGTGCATATATTGCCTATTTTCAAGTTCCCCTTGGCAATTAAGGCAAGAATTGAGCTCCTCATATTGTGTGTCATAATTGTGAGGAAATGCTTTGTGACTGGACAAAAGGAAAATGCAAACGAATGTCTTTTGGTATTCCCATGGTTTAGTGTGGACCTAAGGACCACACCAGTGACCGTTCTTTCTGTATGATCCATACAAAGGGCATCGGCAAGAAAAACAACATATAATTGCATATCCTAATATTCCTTCAGCAATACGACCTATTCCACACTCTGAGACACTGCCGGTTCCAGTTTTCAATGATTTTATTTCTTCTAAGGATGAAGAAAGTGAACATGGTGATCAAGTGTATTTTGATAAGATGCATGAGGAAATGGTTGTAGAATCTGAAGGGTGTTCTTCTGATGCCAAACAGTCATTAACCCCTCAGCAGTTTAGCCAACTCGAATTGAATGACTTAGTAAGAGATTTGAGCCTATCAAAGAAAGCCTGCAGGCTTCAAGAAAAGAATGTACTTCACCAGTAAGCTAAAGTATCCCATTTCAAGAAGCGTGAAAAAATTTTTGTACACTTTTTTTTTTTCGAAAACAAACACTTTGTTTACTGTCATGATATCAGTAGTCTTCTCAGCCAGATAGGTGTTACCACTTACAGTTCAACAGAGTGGCGGCTCTTTCTTGACAGCTCTAAACAGAGTCTGAAATGTGTTCTCCTACACAATGGTAATGTTTATGCAGCGGTTCCAATTGGTTATTCAACTCATCTGCGAGAAGATTATAATGACATAAAAATTGTTCTTGACTTTCTGAAGTATGAGGAGCATAACTGGATCATTTCTGTGGATCTTAAACTGGTAAATTTCCTGCTAGGACAACAGAGAGGTCTCACCAAGTATCCTTGCTTTCTGTGTTTGTGGGACAGCCGAGCTCGGGAGAAACACTGGGCACAGAAGAAGTAACTGAAACATGAAGCTCTGGAAGTAGGGATGCAAAATATTGTGAATGAACCTGTAGTTAATTGAGACAGGATCATTTTCCCCCTACTCCACATCAAACTTGGCTTAATGAAGTAGTTTGTTCAAGCTTTGAATAGAGAAAGTGAATGCTTTCAACATATTATTTCTGCTTTTCTTGCCTTGTCTTTCAAGAAGATAAAATCAGGTGTATTCGATGGACCTCAAATTCAAACCTTCATACTTGATGAAGAATTTGCCAGGAAGATGAATAAGGAGGAGAAAGCAGCATGGCAGTCTTTGTGGCAGTTACAAAGAACTTCCTTGGAAACAAAAAAGCAGAAAACTATAAACTTCTGGTTCAAAGTATGCTGTTGGCTTTCCATGACATTGGATGTAACATGAGCGTTAAGATTCACTTCCTAAACAGTCACCTTGAAAAGTTTTCCGAAAGTCTTGAAGCTGTTAGTGATGACAGACTACTGCTGGAGCTTTAAACAAGATTGTCCTCAATAAGTACACAAGAGCAATAAGTACGCAAGAGCTACAAAGGTAAATTTTTGCCTGAATAGAATTTAAATAAGTTTTGCACAAATTTTATGATCAAAATAAGTGTTTTAATATGTTCTATTTTGAAATTGTACACAAATTCTGATGCAATCATATCTTTCAGTGTATTAGTATATTTATTGCATTATATAAATTATTATATTTTCACAAAGATGATGCCCAAGAAGACATTTTACTTCATTATGTTAAACTAAATGTTGAAAATTTTATGATAAGATGAAACCTAAAATCTTCAAAAAAAAACTGTAGCTTACAGAGAAAAACTAATGCCAGATTTGAGATCAGCACACTTGAGTTAGGTAAGAACAAGTGTTTTTGTGGATGCAAAAAAAATTTTGTTCCCAGTGCTATCTTATTGTGCAAATGAAACACTGAGGCCAGAGATGTTTCCAAAGGTCACACCCTCCTTTAAGGACTCAGTTTAGGTCCACTGGTTTCTGGTCTGATAAATACCAGATGAAAGCTATAGTGGACTTCAGTAGGAAAGGGACTTGAGCCAAGCCTTCAGGGGTGTGCAGGAACGACACAGCAGACTTTCTGTGCATTTCCACATGCAGTGTGGTGGGAATTAAGTCAAACACAGAAGAATGAACAGAGATTGTGTAAGATTTGTTTGATGACAGTGAGCAGATGAGAGAGAGGGCTTGTGTCACAGAGTAGCAGAACATGACATTGTAGCTTGCATAGGAAGGATTGCTGAGGTCCAAAAAAAGAATCTTGTACTTTATTCTGTAAGCAATTAGGAGTAATTCCAGGTCTTTCACTAGAAAAGTGGCATGTTTGGTAGAGTCTTCGGAAAAATGTATTTTGTATCATTAAATGGAATTAATTGTATTACAAAAAGAGTGGCCACAGGCGGATTAAATGAAGGTGTGGCGACCATGTAAGAAGGAAAACTAATACTCTCTTCAGATAATCTTATTTCTATTTGGAGTCATTACATAAGACATGAAAGAGAAAAAATAAAACAGATAAGCGCTTCACCTTGTTTTATAAATGGCTTACATAAGGAAAAAATATATAAAATAGAACACCTAAATATATTTTGACCTTTCTGCTTAAAACACAATTGGTCTTTTCTGGCTTTCTATAATGACTTTCTAGACATTTCCCAACCCCTCTTTTTTTTTTTCCATCATGTTATTGTTCTTTTCTTTTCTTTTTTCCTCACACTACACTTCACACTGTGATCTCTATCCTTCCATCTTTAGCCCTGTCTCCTTCTCATTTTCAATGTTTCTGGTTGAACCCAGTCCCTTCCTTGTCTTCAGCTCTCATCTGTAATCTCTGGTTCTTGAATCCATCATGATCTCTCTACTGAATTTAAACCTGTATTTCTGTCTGGTTAGGCCACAGACAATTCAAATCCAAGGGGCTCCAAATAGTTTTATTTCACCCCTCAATCCACTTGCCCAAATGTTTCTCCTTTTTTTGGGCTCTTCCTTTTGATTACAGTTTCCATTGAGATACCAAAGTTGGGGGCTGGGAAGTCTCTGTGGGTCTTGGAGACCTGAGCTGGTGTTTTAATCCATCATATTGTGCCACTGATTAACATATCACATCTAAGGAATCTGTGGTTCCTCCTTGTGTATAGGATAAAATCCATACTCATGGTAGGATAACTCAGTTCCTAATAACCTGGTCTCACTCTCCTTCTGGGTCACGCTGTGTTGCTCCACTCTGTTTTCTGTCTTGCTGTAGGAACTCCTACTTTGATGCCTCTTTGATTTGCTCACACATCTACTCCTCCTTCTTCAGAGCTTAGCAAAAACATCAGCTCTCTGGGACGTCATCCCAGATCCACGCACTAGGATTCGTTTCCACTTTCTGTGCTCCCAGCATTGCCTTAGCTCTTCTTTCTGGTATTCTGGTTACTGTTGCAGTTTCTGCCTCCTTTAACAGGTGACAGAACCCTTGGGAAGAGGATCCTGATTTTATTCATGTCTGTGCCCGAGGGTCAAGCAAGTTGCCTTATAAAAGTCTATTAAGTTGAATAAAGAAAAGGTGCAGATGGGGGTATTTTCTTTCTGATGTTATCATTGTAATTATTAGAAGACATGGACAGCTGGGAGGAGAACTAACTTCAATGAGCATCTATGAGGTGCTTATACCCTGTGTGATGTGGTTTAAGTATTCTCTCATCTGACCCTCAGATGGACTTTAAAAAGGAATGTTATTGTCCCCACTTACATATAAGCAAAATTAAATTCAGAGAGTTTGAGTCACTGGCAGACTCAACTTACACATTCCAGGTCTTGGAACCTACTGAAAACTAGGATAAGAATTCAAATTAACTTGATGTGACCCTCAAGCCATAGACATATTAAGCGACTCAAAAGAACGTGAAGCAGTTTGAGTTCTATGGAAAAAGCTACATAAATACAATAATGCCATATTCTTATTCCAAAACCTTTCGATGGCACTGTTTTTTCAGGCAAACTAAATTCCAGTTCGTTAGGCTAGCATTTCAGAACCGCAGAACTAGATGGTGATGTTCACTTCTGCTCTTCACCACCAGGGATCTCACCTAGCTGCGCCTTCCTTCTGGGATAAGCTTCCAGGACATACGCATCTTTCAGCTTTCTACTTTTGCTCACTCCTTCTCCAACCTGCCACGTACTTGCCTGTCAGGCAGATACCACCAATGTTAATTAGTCTTCTTAGTCTTATTGTCATTAAATCGATGGTTTATTTAAGCTTTGGGAAGGATAAAATTCTTAATGCCCCCTCCACTTGCAAATGGTGGCAATTCAGGAATGTCAGGCAGAAAAGGAGTCTAAAATGTCAGGCAGAAAATTATCCTAAAGAAAAACACATTCCCCTCGATAAATTACAAAGGGAAGAACAAAAGGAAGGTTAATACTTTTATCAACATGATGGAACATGGCTAAATGTTGGAATAGAAACAGTGTTTGAAACATGGAGAGATTATTAAAATGTAAGGATATTGGAAATTTTTTTAAACAATGTATCCTAAGGGATCATTCTTGATGCACAAATCAACTTCCTAATCTGAACTTTTGTCATTGTCCTTTCACTTACCCCAAACCCAGCTCAGGTATCTCTACCCTCAGTCTTGGCCAGACATCAGTATTGTCCCATTCATCAATCTTCTGGATTTGCCACAGGGTAAGCTACACCTTGGGTACAATTCTCCAGGTCCCCATCACTCTCTGGGCTAGCATGGATGGTACAATGATTACACAGTTCCACAACAGAGCATAAGGTGTATTCCGTGACACATTTAACTCTGCCTGCCCAACCTTTACAAGTTGGTGTGTCTGAGAACTCAGTATGGTGCTTCTTTCTCTTCCCTCTTTTACTTGATGATCTTATTCAATCCCATGGCTTTATCTAACTTGACACCCCGAGTAGCCCTGGTCTTGAGCATTGGATGTACATATCTGATTGTCAGTGCAGCCCTCCGCTGGAAAGTCTATTGGGCACCTTAAACCACAATCAAAATTCAAAGTCCTTGATATTTTCTCATCTGAACTGTCCCGCAATCTCCCATTAATAAATAGCAAGCACCACCATTCATCAGCTATTCAAGCCAAAATCTAAATGCAATCCATCAACAAGGCCTACAAAATTCATACTTAAAAGGTGCCTGGTTCCGTTTTTTTTTTTTTCTCCCATTTTCCTACTTATAGTCTAACATCAACATTTTCTACTTTAGGTTTTAAACTAAAGTCCCCCTTTTTCCTCCCCAGTATGTTATACCTAAGCTATTATAGTAGTTTTTGTATGTCTTCCTATGTTCTTGCTTCTCTAGACTCAAGTCTCTGCATAGTTCCCCAAACAGTTTTTATACATGTACATGTTTATCTCTGTCCTGGCTCAGACTCTCCTGGGGCCTGCATTTCACTCTAAATAATTCTGAACTCTTAGCTCTGGCTTACGAGGCTCTGATGACTTGGGAAGGCCCTCGATCCCAGACTCCTTTTCTGCCCACCTTCATATCCTACCTCTCTCACTGTTTCCTAACTCCCCAGCTGAGACAGGACAAAGGTAAACGTGTACATGTTAGGTTTCATTTAATTCATTCCTCTTTATTGTCTACTTCCTTTTCTTGAATGTGTTTCATCAGCAATAGTACCATGGTGAATGACAGGGGCTCTGGGTCCTGCTTGCCTGAACTCAGAATCCTGGTTTCTCTTCTTTGTAGCTATATGACCTTCAGTGGATTACTTAAACTTTCTTAATCTAAAATTAAGGCAGTTATAGTACCTACTATGCAGACTTGTTTTGAAGCTTAAAAGTGTCGACAAATGTGAAGCACTCAATGAATCATCATGATTGTCATTATTATTATGAGGGCTGGGATTAGGTTTGCCTCATTTATCATGGAACATCCAATAAGTATTTGTCAATATTATTTTTCATGAGTCAATTAGGATTAAAAGTAACCTTATTAAATTAGTATATGCGCACTTGACACTTCAGGGCTGTGGAGATTAAAAAGACATAGCTTTTACAACTAAGGAGGTTTCAACTCAGCCAATGGGAATGAGACACAGAAACGTGGTGTCCTACAAGGGAAGAACTATCACTGACACATCTTTGTGTCCTGGGCATTCTCCTTGGACTGTGCTCAGTGTGTGCATGCTGAGCAAACATCTACCTGCTGTCCCACAGAAGACAGCATGGGATCTCTGGGGAACAGAAGGCTGCTCGGAAGATGTGGCAGGAATTTTGCCCTAAAGGACAGGTAAGGTTTCTAAAATTAGAACTCAGAGAATGGAATGTGAGAGTAATGGGAGGTGAGGGACAGTGCAGAAAAAGAAAAACAAAGGCACAGAGCTGAGAAAGCAGCAAACACAGACTGCAGTAGTCATGATGGGGAGCTGTGGTCTTCCAGGGCTCCTAGAACCAGCTCCGTTGACATCACTGGAGAACTGGTTAAAGATGCAAAAACTCCCTAGAGTTTTTGGCTCAGAAAATTCTAAGGGTGGGACCCAACAATCTGCATTTTAATAATTCTTTCATTTGATTCTGATACTCAAGTTTAAGAATTTCAAATTTTGAGATCAATGGATCTAGAGTAGACCTGAAATTCTAACTGGTGACATGTGAACAGCCACCAGGGGTTTGCAAAGACATTCCAAGGGATGCATGTAGTAACAATAACAGCATAATTGAAAGCTGCCCTGCACACCCAACAGGCAAGCGTGGAAGTTAGGATATAGTTGTGACCCGTCCAAACATCACTGGTTTCAACTATAATATCATTTTTAAAGATTTTTTTACATCACATTTTGGGGATGTCAAAGGGGACTTTAGTTTAAGAACTAAAGTAAGAAGTGCTGATGTTAGAATATAAGCTTTTAAGAAGAACATGATCAGATTTCTGCAAATTTGCCTCAAGGTGATCTTCACCAGCTTCAGTTATCAAAATTCACATAAAGCTCATTAAAATGTCTGAAATACTTAAAAATGAACAGGAAAAGAGGAAAGTGTAGCGGTTATCATATTAACTTTGGCTTTTCATCTAATAAAGATGTGTTATTTGGGAAATGCTTGCAAATAACAGCCTAAAAACTCCTTTCAGATCATCCTTAGAACTTAGCAGTTATGTAATGAACCAGTTGATTATTTTTAAATTTTATTTTTTGAACCAGTTGGTTTTTAAACTTCAAAATTAAGAAATTCTAAACAGTTGTGAGAGTAGTCACTTCCTGATGGAGTAACACATAATTAAATTTTAATTTACATTTTAATCTACATCAGTCTCCAAATCACATACAGTATAATTTTGAAATTTGTAACTGAACCATTTCTTTTTTTTCCATAATTAAAGTAAATCAAACAGTATGTGTCATACTCCAAATGGGAAAAGTCAGAAATTTTAATACATGGCATTAATTTTATAGGAAATGATAGTAAATTAATTTTGTAGTGTGATTTTTAATTAACACTAATCTAAAATTAAAAATAAAACTTTTTAACTTAAAATTGTTTTATTTTATACCTGGGAAAAAAAATGAGACTATTTGCAAGACTATGACAAGGATTGATGAGTCTCATGAAGCTGGAAATTGGGGGAGAGGGCATCGGGTAGATAAGTGGTCTGGATGCTGGTGGGGAGGGCGCAGGGAGAGGCAGGGCCCAGGCAGTGTGAAGTCCATGAATCTATAAGGTCTTCAGGTTGTGGGGCTCTTGAAGTTTTACACCCAAGTAGAAGGCTTAGTTCTGGAATGCAGGTCATTTCTCCTTATGAGATAAAGGGAAAAGGAGACCACTTTGAAACATTTGAACAATTACTGTACCTACCAAAAGTCAGAATGCTCTTTGAGTTCTCTAAGTACCACCTGAAAGGTTCTGGAACCCTTGACCTGTCATTTGTGCGGTGGTCTGTGTCCTGGCCTCTGCATTCCATCACCTCGAGCCTCCTCTGCGAGCTTGCTATGAGTTACCCCACTCCTGCACAACCACCTTTCCCTTTTCATTCACCTTGCATTAGTATAGGAACGCAAACAGAGATCACACTTGTCTTCCTCCTCTTGGGCTGTCCTAACAGAACATCACAGGCTGGGTGGCTTAAACAACTGGAATTTCTTTTCTCAGAGTCCCCAGAGGCTGACTGCCCAAGGTCAAGTTGCTGTCATGGGTCGGTTTCTGGTGAAGCCTTTCTTCTGACTTGCATATGATGTTCTTCTGAGCACTAGCAGAGAGAGGTTGTTGGGGTCTCTGCTCCTTCTTACAAGGACATCAACACTATTAGAATAGGACCCCACTCTTAGGACCTTACTTAACCTTCATTACTGCCCTGAGGCCCTATCTCTAAATATAATTACAAGGGGAGTCAAGCTTTCAACTCAGGAACGTTGGAGGAACAAAATTAAGTCCGTAAAAAACTCCTTTCATTTGCACACATTTTCACCTTCTGTTTCTCTTCCATAATCCTGACATGGCCACACACCTTTCTTACAGAGTAGTTAAAGAAGCCTATACCTGGTTTTATCTCTATTTATTTTTCTGGTAGGAGGCTCTTTTTGTATACATGTGACACTGTCAGCACCTTCTCCTTATACCATGTGAAGACCAGAGATCAAGGTAAGACATGATGTAAAGAGAATCCTGATAAATCTGTGTTTTACTTGTCTATTATATAGATGAGACTCTCACACTGATATTAAGAGTAGATTATATTTTAAACATCCAGTTTTTCGCCACTAAAGAATGCTGAATTTGATCATTGGTAGGTGATTTCCATTCTGTTTCCCCGCTTATTATTTTCTCAGGTTCTTCATAGAATTGGAAGGTCAGATGGTTCATTTCTTCATATTGATATGAAGATGAGCCCTTTGCTCAATGTAGGAGCAATTCATCTTTGTCCTGGAAACTCAGACACCAAATAAAATGGCTCTTCACATTAGGCAAATATAAATATGCTGGATTGAATTTCTTTTTCTGTACATATTTTGATGATTGACAAACACTTGGGTACCAGTTAGTGCACAGAAAAAAAAATTATTCATTTGTACATTGTCAGAAAGAACATTTTTCAAGACTTTCAATGAGTCTTGATAAGGGAGACTTTAAATGCAAACTGCTATACTTCACTGAAAATTAAGATTTGTGCCTAAAACATTTATATATGTATATATGTATTACATGTTATATTTTACATTAAATACTAACATATATAATATATATTCAAATTCATATATATTTTTCATATTAAATAGTCTGTATGCTATTTAAAAACATACAGTGGTACTTTGACACACGAGTTTAATTCATTTCATGGCCAAGCTCATGACTCAATTTGCTTGTATGTCAAATCAAATTTCCTCATTTAAATTAATGGGAATGCAATTAATCTGTTCCGGCCCCCAAAAACCACACAAGTTTTTTGTTTTATATGCTTTTAAATAAGAAAATGTACTTTATAAATAACAAACACACACACACACACACACACACACACACACATACACATAATAAGAGAGAATGTAAAGAAATGAACTGGTTTATGAAGTGTATTTACCTTCAAGGTCAGGTGAAGATGCTGGCTGAGGGGAGGAGACATTAGCATAACACTGGCCCTTCCCAAGCAAGAAGGTAATTAGCAATTTCATAGACAGCAATTTTTAACAATAAAAGTGAGCAAACTCAGAAAATACAAATTTTACAAACTCATTTGCCCAACAATCATCATTTTCTTCACTAACTTTTGGCTTTTTCACCACACTTTTCTCACTTTCACTTAGAGGCCATTTTAACAAAAACCTTTCCATGGAAGCTTGTTTCTTTCTCCCTTTCAGAATGTTCAGCAGGCTACCTAGAAGAGGATGGCAGAAGCTCATGATTCAAATATCTGCTCATGACTTAAAGCAAAACATCCCACGAGTGACTGCTCATCTCTCAAACTGCTTGTGATTTAAAGTGCTCGTGTATCAAGGTACCACTGTATTTTCTATTTTTACATAAAGGTAAACTAGCCTGATGAAACTAAGGTAGAACTTTTGTTCTAAAATTTATATAGGTATCTATATTGTTTTAATTATTTTAATAATGAGATGCATGACTTTGATTAAAAGAATGAGAGAGAATGGGGGAAAGAAAGATGGCTTTCATAAAAAGAGAAGAGAGGCCCTGGCCTGTTGACTCAGTAGTAGAGCATCCAACTGGTGTGTGCAAGTTCCCAGTTTGATTCCTGGTAAGGGCACACAGGAGAAGCAACCATCTGCTTCTCCACCGCTCCCCTCCCTCACTTCTCCTCCCATAGCCCTGGCTTAACTGAGCAGATAAACCCCAGGCAATGAGGATGGCTTTATTGTTTCACCTCAGGCACTAAAACAGCTCAGTTGCTGAGCAACAGAGCAGCAGCCCCAGATGAGCAGAACATTAGCCCCAGATGGGGGTTGTTGGGTGGATCCCTGTCGGGGTGCATGCAGGAGTCTATCTCTCCGCCTCCCTGCTTCTCACTTGATTAAAAAAAAAAGAGTGAAGGGAAAGGAGCGGGGGGGGGGGGGGGGGGAGTGAGAGAGACAGCAACAGTGAGAGTGCATCTACATATTTTGACTTGACAAAGTAGGCTGATTATAGAACTTCTTAAAAGGTTATTTGGTAAAATGAAATAAATGACTTGGAATAAATGCTCCTAAGGGAAAATTGTTTTGAACAATTAAATAATAATAATTATTTAAACCACTTTTCAATTAGTCTTTTTATGAATGTCTATAACTCCAAAATGATTTTTACAAAAATGAATCTTGGTAACCAATTAGTGCTCAGTCTAGTCTAATTTATTTGATTTTCTTGAAGACAGAGAAAGCTGTAGAAGATTCCTAGAAATGAAAGCCTTCTAATATATTCACACAGAATATTTTATAGTAATATTTTGAGAAGCATGTTACATAACATTTTATTACAAATTTAAATATTGTATTTTCTTTCTTCCCTTCTGAATTCTTTCCTCTCATCTGAATATACTGTCCTCGCTTTGAAGCTATCTGCATTTTTGTGCTCCTAGTAAACCTGTGTCACACAGACACATGCTCATACATTGAGGCTTAATATGTTTATTTATTGGAAAGAACCATTTTCCCATAATTATTGCTAACTTTACCTATAAGAAGTCACCAACTGCATTCTAATGATTATCTTTATAACCAAATCATTGTTACATTAAATATGAAAGCATCCTCTTAAATATACACTTAAATATATTTTGATAAGTAAAGCAATAAGAATGAAGTTGTAATAATAGTGGCTATTAGTGATATTTGCTAAGCCAAATCTGTCTGTCTCTACCTTTGTCTCTTTCTCCCTCTATTTCTCCTGTCTCCCTCTGTCTCTCTGTCTCTAGCTCTGTCTTTCTGTCTCTCATCCTCTAGTGACTACACAGCTAAGAAACAAATCTCATGTGTCGGCTATGAAATGTCTAATTATATGGAGATAACTGACTTTTGTGAGCTTATACAAATATACATGACATTTTATGTTTTAGGCTCACTCTTTATAACATGTATTGCTCGTAAAATATCTTTCATAGTCTTTACTAAAGATTCTTCTGATCCATCAAACACAAGACAAAAATTTAAAACAAAACTTGCACTCTTGTTATTTTACTCTATGTTTTTGAGAACGGTGACAGTTAACAGAAAGAGAAAACAGAGATTGATGAAGAACTCAATACATCATTAAAAACCTCCACAACTGCTGTTTACTTCTCAGATGGTACCTGTGACTGCCAGCTTAGTAACGGAGTTTTATTGGCTTGGCTGGGTCCCTAAAGGAGGCAGGGGACAGACACTCAAAACAGCATAGCCCGTGTCATTTGGGGGCTTGTGGTTAGAAGCAAACATTAAATCAAGAGCCAATAAAACAAAAATGTCCTGTGTCTACATTTGCAGAGCACAGTAAACAGCTGAGAGGTCGGCTGATGGCTACACCTCTCCTCTTCATCTTCTTATTTCAGGAGTCAGGAAACAGAGGAAGGAGAAGGGAGAGAAGAGAGGAGACCGAGTACGAGGTGGGCACTGTGAGAGCAGAGAGCAGTCTCGGCACATGGTCCACATGCTCCCTAGACAAAGGACTCAGCCCTCTCCCCTCTGCTCAGCACCTTCCCCCACTGCCCGCTCTCACATGCTCCTGACCTGCCATGCCGCCCCCGTAGTCCGCTAGTTGGGACTTGTGCAGAGCACAACAGAGGAGGGCCTCCCCACACTCCCACGGAGCGTGAGCAAAAGTCTTTCAGAAGTTTGTGATCTTGGGGTAGAAGCACAGGAGCCTCTATTTTCCCTTTGCTCAGATGGAAAAATGGCTCATGTTGCAGTGTTTAGGAGAAAAACAAAAGTCACACACATCTCCATATGTGCACACACCCTACCTTTCCCCTAGCTCAAGCAGACATGGACTTACAGAGGCTAAAAAACAGATGGACAAACAGATAAATAAAACCCACTTCCCCAAATCATAGAGTTTGAGGGTGCCCCAAGTGAAGAAAGACACTTTATAAAAAGAAACTTAAACAATAGATAACTCTCTAGATTGTCACTTCATGGTTTTTGGGGTAATCTTCCAGAGTTTTTGTTTGTTTGTTTTTTACAGGGACAGAGAGAGAGTCAGAGAGAGGGATAGATAGGGACAGACAGACAGGAATGGAGAGAGATGAGAAGCATCAATCATCAGTTTTACGTTTTGACACCTTAGTTGTTCATTGATTGCTTTCTCATATGTGCCTTGACCGTGGGCTTTCAGCAGACTGAGTAACCCCTTGCTGGAGCCAGCGACCTTGGACTCTTGATGGAGATTTGGGTAGATTTACTTTTTTGATTAATGCAAGCAATGCTGTGGTTAAGGTTCTTGCATATATACATGTGTGTGTGCATAAAAATTAAAGCACGTCGGAGAGGATCGACAGAGAGTGAGAAGGTAGTTATTTCAGACACAGAGATCAAGATAAGCTTCTTTGGGAAGGAAACATTGGAATAGAGACTGTTGTAGGGTAGGGGACCATGTGGATGTGCGGGAGTGTGCCAGCCAGATAGCCAGAGGAGCAGCATGGGCAGAGGGTGGGAGCAAGAGGCTCAGTGTGTCTGAGGGTGTAAGCCCAGGCAGGGTGTGGACATGGTTGGTGAGACAGCAGGGACCTAGCCAGGCAGGCCTCTGCAGACTGTAATAGATTTCACAATGGAGTCCAAGATTGAAGGCAAACCTGTGGAAGGTTGTGTTCTGGGAAGGGACAGGACTTGATTTGTGTTTTAAAACGACCCTTCTGGCTGCTGCATACAACATAAAACTTATAAGAGCTAAATGGGAACAGAAACGTTATGAGAACAGAGAAAGTGAGGTGGTTTGGGATACAATTATAAGAGTGAGAAAGACTGAACTCATAATATGCTTAGGAATCAGGGCTTGGAGTGCTTGGACTGCACTGAACATGGGTTGTGAGGAACAGAAAGTAATGAGAGGTGTTTCCTAGGTTATTGAGAGGACTGTTGGGGTGCATGAACAGAAGTTGGTGTGGGGTAGGAAACAGGTAGGGATGATATTTAGGAAATGAAGCCAATCATATTCAATCTCATAAAATACTAAGCTGAATTTAGAGGCAACTGACAGAACCTTATCATTTCATAGTTGAGGGAAAAAAGATATTGGAAAAATGACAAAATTTTATTTTTTTAAATATTTGTTTTTTATATTTTAATTTTAATTTTTTTTTGCACTATTATTTACAAATAAAATTATATATAATTAAAGGGCACAGTATGATAATTTGATACGCATCTACATTGTTAAGTGATTACCACAATTAGTATGTCACCCACTCATATAGCTATCTTTTATTTTGGCAGAGATGCAAGATCTGTCTTAAAACATTTCATGAACACAATAGAGCATTATTAACTATAGTCACAAGGATATACATTAAATCCTCATAACTTATTCATAACTAACTTTGTTCCCTTAACCAAAATCTTTTCAATTTTCAATCTCTCAACCATTGCCAAGGCCAATGATAAAAAATGTTTTTCCCATGTTTTATTCTAGGAGTTTACTAGTTTTAGGTCTTCATTTGATATTTAATCTATGTTAATCTAATTATTTCATGTGTGGTATAAGGTAAAGTCTAATTTCATTATTTTGCATACGGATATCCAGTTTTTAAGAAATTAGTTTTTTTAAAAAAGACCATGTGGGAAATTGAAGCAGATTTGGAACCAAAACTTCTGGCTTGTTTAAAGCCCCCAGAGTTTCAGAACAAAGATTTTGTCATGACTTCCTGCCACTGTCTTAGATTCTCTAGAACCATTTCCAAATGGGACTGACATTGCTTAAAAGGTTTGTTTCCCTCATTGTTGTGCTGCTTGGGAATCTGAAGGCATTGTGAATCTGTTCCATTTTCTTAGAAAAGCAGTTGAAGAGATTATCAAAAACTATATGCCATTATTATTTTAAAAAGGAGATACACAAAGGTTTCACATAAAGATAGTTGCTACTCATAAAACACTTTTTTTCATATAGGTGAAATGAACTTCCTGATAGAGGTCAACTGCTGTAGAAATTTTGTGGCCCTGGCTGGTTGGCTCAGTGATAGAGTGTCGACCTGGCTTGTGGATGTACTGGGTTCAATTCTCAGTCATGGCACACAGGAGAAGCCACCATTTGCTTCTCTACCCTCCCCCTCCTTTTTTCTCCCACTATCTCTCTCTTCCCCTTACACAACCATGGCTCTTTTGGAGCAAGTTGGTCCTGGTCACTGAGGATGGCTTCATGGCCTCTGCATTAGGTGCTGAAATAGCTCGGTTGCTGAACAATGAAGCAGTGGCCCCAGATGGGCAGAGCATTGCCTTGTAGGGGGTTTGCCTGGTGGATCCCGGTCAGGACTCATGCAGGAGTCTGTCTCTCTGCTTAAGAAAAAAAAAAATTTAGATAAGCTATTTGAACACTCTGGCTCGACTTCCTTTTCAGTTTTAGTGTGTGGAGGGTCATACTTGATGGACATTCGAGAAAATAAGAGCAAGCCAGTGGGCACCAGCCGAGGGGCTCCAAGGACAAACTGACTCTTTGAATACATAGCTTTGGGGAGCACAGCAGGTTTGAGTTAATTGCACCTTTCTACAGTTACTTGAGACATACAGGTCTGTGAGCAGAGCCTCGTAAGCTTTCGGCACAATTCTGTGGCTCTTCATATGTTGAGTTTTCTTTTGGAAGCTTGAAAACAGGCTTGTTTTCTATCTGAAACAAACTGAGCTAGGTTCTGTACTGTCTCCTGAAGGTGTTTCTGCATCCATGTCATTCTCCTCTCTCTTTCTTGAGTGCACCACACTCACAGGAGTGGAGATAGCAAGACCTGTAGGGCCTTAACCCATTTATGCAGCAGGTTGAAATATTTGAAATTCAGTTCTTCAAGAATTTTCCAAAAATTTACATCACCTTTTGACAAGTTCTCAGCACACTAATGTCTGCAGCAGTGACTCACTCTATGCACCATATGACAAGACATACTCTTGGGGGACAGATAGGTGTGAAGAATCAGACCTCGGCCATGACCTTGAGTGGTAAGATATAAATAACTCCCACATCACCACAGTTCCAGTACTGGAACATAAGGCATAAGTGGGTTAAAGCAAAGGGTCTTCAAGCTCAGAGCCTGGGCAGAGGGCTCGTGTCAATGAGCAGGGGCAGGCTTATTGTGCCCTGACAGGGGATTTCCCTCAGTGAATGGGCTTCTCTCCTTATCACCCTGAGATCACTGAGGACAGAAACATATGATGAGGCCTTTTATTAGACATTTATCATATGCCCAGTTTGAAGTGCTTTGTAAGCATCATAAGGCATTCTACCTCTAATATCAAACCTTGAGTTTCTATGGTTTCATGAGATTCTTTTCTCAGTGACTCCTGGGTTTCCAGGAAAGCACTGTCATGGGTTCTATTTCAACTCTACCAATTCACGGGAAAGTTTTTGATCTAAATTTTTAAAAGGGTTACTTGGAGTCCTATTTTTATGCTATGGATAGAAAGACAATCTCAAATGTAAAAGTTTAAATGTGGCATATCTGAGATGCTTGTTATTTTATTCATATTCTGCACAGGGAAACAGTACAGGATGACAGTCATTAAGGGTCTAAATTGGTTGTTGGGATTACTGTTGACAGTGATGTGGTCCTTTCAGCGGCCTCGTTTCCTCTCCCTATGATGAGAAGTGGGGGCTAGCACTACTGAGCTCTGCTCCAGGTGGGACCTGCAGGAGGTGGGAGTCAGGATGAGCATGTATCCTGCAATGTCTTCCATCTCTTAACCTCTTTTGGAAGGCAGGAGCCATCACTTATCATAGACAGACAGGGGTACCAGTTCCTTAGTGATAAGAATATGCAGACACTGAACACAGACAAGTACTCACTTTGTCCAGTTAAAGAGGCCATCCTTGCAAATTCTCCATTTGGATCATCTGTCCAAGCCACAGTCTTCGGGAATGGTTCTTAAAAAATTGGGGATGGTTCCATAGAGTCTATTTCTTCTACATGGAAGTTGTCTTTCAAAATGTCAGTCTTTTTTTTTTAACATAATCCTCTTTCTACAAACCCAACCTAGATATTGCCTGTTTCTTTGGTCTTCCTAGTTCCTCCATTCAGAGCTATATATTCTTGCTTTGGGAGGACAGAGGGATATCCCCTTTTCCTTTAAAACCACTTAGTTACAAAACAATTACAAGATCGTAACCTTCATGAGGGCAGAGAATATAAATTATTTGCCAATGTGTCTTCACAACTGCTTAAACGCCCAGCAAATATTTGTCTTATAGATATCTGCAACCAAAGACAATCAGAGGAAATTCAACCCATATTATGTCTACAAAAGCTGGATTTCCTTATGCTTCTAGTATAATAGATATATCTTTCTATTCTCTTTCTCCTATTTTTCAAATAACTCCAACCAAACTTCTAGATTGTATATCTATTAATGTCAGAGGCTATGATATATATACATTTTCATGTATTCCATGGTGCTAAGCACAATGCTTGGCCTATCCTAGGCCTCCATATAAATTCCTTAAGTATGAATATGATTCTTTTTAATTGATTTAAATTTATTGTGTTTGCATAGATTCAAGTGTCCCACCGAATACATCCCCCCTCCTCCATGTTCCCCTCAACATCTCTTTAGACCCCCTCGCCCCTCCCCCCTTCCCTCCAGTATTTGCTTTTCTTGAAGCCAAATTGGTTTATTTTTTATAAGAATTGAGTTTCAGAAGATGGCGATGGAGTAGGCGGACGTACCAACTTCCAACTCCCAGAACCAAAGTGGATTATAACTTAATTTTAAGAACCATCATCTGGATAAACCAACTTTGAACTAAACTAAGTGGACTCTTCAACCAAGGAACACTGCAGAAGCCACATTGAGACTGGTAGGAATAGCGAAAACGCGAAGAGGGCTGCCCAGCTCCCCGGAGCAAACGGCAGCCCAGAGAGACCCGAGTGGCGGGAGGAGAGTTTGGTGAAGAGGGAGGGACCTGGGTCCCAGGAACCAAGCCCCAGATTGCAGTCCCAGAGCCTAGAAGAGGCGTTTGGATAGTATCAAGCTGTGAAGCAAGTGAGGATACTATTTGTGAAAAAGAGAGAGTTTTCTCAGACCCAAAAATCTTTTTAAAGGGACAGCTCAGAAAGCCTCTCTCACAACCACGCACCCGGGGCTCTGGGGAACTGGGACAGAGGAGAGGAACAGAGCAGCGGGAACAAAGAGTGGACTGAAGGCACGGACACACTCTGAGGGACAACCACCCCGACCCATGGGCTAAGTCACTTCCCTAATTGAAAACGAATATTTCCCCTGGAACTAGCAATACCAGCAAAGGGAGACAGGACACTAGACAAACAAGCTCTCCCGCGGCAATTAGAGCAGAGCTGCTTAGAGGGAGGGAGCTCCCAGGCCCACAGTGTGGAGACGTAGGGCACTTCTAGCCCTCTGAGGTTGCTTAAGCCTGTGGTTGGAACAGGACGCTGAAACGCGGTCCTGTCGGTGTGGGCGGAACAGTGTGAGCTCAGGCTAGCCTAGCAGGGGCAGAGGGGACGCGCAAGAGCTGTCCGGCAGCTGCGGGCCACTTGTGACCCCACTTGTGGAGAAAAATACGGGCAGAGATCAGCTCTGCGACCCTGCGCAGGCCGGCCCTGAGGCCCTGACCGCGGGCACGGGGCTAGGACCAGGGATGGGCGAGGGGCCCGCGGCAGAGCTCACGCTGCCAGCCCCGCCCAGATGGAGAAACCGCGGTGTGCCATCAGTGTGCGCGAGCGGGATCCTAAGGCAGGGGCGAGGGAGACACTGAGACCAGTGGAAGTTCGCGGCTGAGCTCGCCCTGCCCGGCTGGAAAAACTACGGATTGCCACCCTACGTGCCCGAGCTTGTTCTGAGCTTGGGGGCGGGTAGGATCCGGAACGACCGGAAGCTAGCAGCTGAGCTCACGCCAGCGAACACGCCCAGCCCAATAATCCCCTGCGCAGGAGGACCCTGGCCTCGAAGGCGGGGCTAAATTCTGGACTGGCAAAGGCTCACAGCTGAGAGCACGTCAAAAGCCCCGCCCAACCCACAAAACGGTGGCGAGCAGGCTCTGACTGAGGGGGATGGGCGTAAGCCTTCCTGAAAAAGGCTGGTTCCACAGCTGAGCAAAGGTGCTCACCTCTGCCCTGGGTGCTAAGGCTAGTGACATGAGTGACAGCCCCTCCCGCAAAGCAGAGGCAGAAATCAGAGCAATAGCTGCAGTGAGCCGGCGCTGGCAATGCCCACACCCAACCGCCCTAGGAGCGGCAGAGGGGGTGGCAAGCCTGCAGACAGACCACACCTAGAGAACACAAAGGCAACACATACTGGACTCCAGTGGCCACAACTTGCTTATACTCAGATAAAATGGGCAGGCAGAGGAATGCAAACCAAATGAACCAAGAGAAATCCCCAGAGAAGGACCTGAATGAACCAGATATAACCAAACTACCAGAAGCAGATTTTAGGATAATGATAGTTAGGATATTTAAAGAAATTAGAGCAACAATGGATAGTCACTATGAGCACCTAAATAAAGTGATAACAAGTATAAAAATTAAATTGAAATAATAAAAAAGAACCAGACAGAAATGACAAATACAGTATCAGAAATGAAGACCACAATGGAAGGAATTAAAAGCAGGATGAATCACACTGAAGATCGAATCAGCGAGTTAGAGGACACAATAAACAAAGTTACAGAAGCAGAGAAATAAAAGGAAAAGAGATTCAAAAAATGTAAGGAAACTCTAAGGGAGCTCTGTGACAACATGAAGAGAAACAGTATTCGCATCATAGGGGTGCCTGAAGAAGAGGAAAGAGGACAGGAAATGGAAACTATGTTCAATCAAATCATAGCAGAAAACTTCCCTAAATTAAGGCTGGGAAACATTCCACACATTCAAGAAGCACACAGAACTCCATTAAAGAGAAACTCAAAAAGATCTACACCAAGACACATCATAGTTAAAATACCAAAGCTAATAGATAAAGAAAAAATCTTAAAGGCTGCTAGAGAAAAAAAGACTATCACCTACAAAGGAGCCCCCATTAGGATGACATCGGACTTCTCAACAGAAACACTTGAGGTCAGAAGGGAATGGCAAGATATAATCAAAGTAATGCAGAACAAGAACCTACAACCAAGACTACTCTATCCAGCAAGGCTAACGTTTAAAATTAAAAGAGAAATAAAGAGCTTTCCAGACAAAGAAAACCTCAAGGAATTCATTAAAACCAAACCAATCCTGCAAGAGATTCTAAGGGGCCTAGTGTGAACAGTTCAAAGGGAGGTAAGAATATAGCAAAAGAAATAAAAAAATACAGCTTTAAAGAATAAAATGGCAATAAACAATTACATATCAATAATAACCTTAAATGTAAATGGATTAAATGCTCCAATCAAAAGACATAGGGTAGCAGCATGGATAAAGAAACAGGACCCATACATATGCTGTCTACAAGAGACACAACTTAAAACAAAAGATGCACATAAACTGAAGGTAAAAGGGTGGAAAAAAATATTTCATGCAAATGGAAATGAAAAAAAAAGCCAGGGTAGCAGTACTTATATCTGACAAAATGGACTTTAAAACAAAGACTGTAGTAAGAGATAAAGAAGAACACTACATAATGATAAAGGGAACAATTCAACAGGAAGATATAACTATTATAAATATCTACGCACCAATTATAGGAGCCCCGACATTCATAAAGCAGACTTTGATGGATATAAAGGGCGAGATTAACAGCAATACTATAATAGTACGGGATTTCAATACCCCACTAACAACACTGGATAGATCCACAAAAAAGAAAATCAATAAAGAAACAGCAGACTTAAAGGATACACTAGATCAACTTGATTTAATAGATATATTCAGAACATTTCACCCTAAAGCAGTAGAATATACATTCTTCTTAAGTGCTCATGGTACGTTTACTAGGATAGACCACATGTTAGGACACAAAAAAGGCCTCAACAAATTTAAGAAGATTGAAATTATATCAAGCATTTTCCCTGATCACAATGCCACGAAACTAGAAATTAACCACAAAAGAAAAACTGAAAAATACTCAAACACTTGGAAACTAAATAGCATGATATTAAATAATGAATGGATTAACAATGAGATCAAAGAAGAAATAAAAAAGTTTCTAGAAACAAATGATAATGAGCATACGTCAACTCAAAATCTATGGGACACAGCCAAAGCAGTTCTGAGAGGGAAGTTTTTAGCACTACAGGCATATCATAAGAAGCTAGAAAAAGATCATATAAGCAACTTAACCCTGTAGCTAAAAGAACTTGAAAAACAACAACAAATAAAACCCAACACAGGTAGAAGGAAGGAAATAATAAAGGTCAGAGCAGAAATAAATGACATAGAGGCTAAGGAAACAATACAGAGGATCAATGAAACCAGAAGCTGGTTCTTTGAAAAGGTAAACAAGATTGATGAACCCTTAACTAGACTCACCAAGAAAAAAAGAGAGAGGTCTCAAATAGATAAAATTAGAAAGAACAGTGGAGAAATTACAACTAATACAAGAGAGATACAAAGCATTGTAAGAAAATACTATGAAGAACTCTATGCCAAAAAATTAGACAATCTATATAAAATGGACAAATTTCTTGAATCATATAAACTTCCAAAAATCAATCTGGAAGAATCAGAGCACCTAAACAGACCAATTACAACAGATGAGATTAAAAAAGTTATCAAAAAACTCCCAAAAAAGAAAAGTCCTGGGCCTGATGGCTTCACAAGTGAATTCTATCAAAAATTCAAAGAAGAACTAACTCCTATCCTCCTCAAGCTATTTCAAAAAATTCAAGAGGAAGGAAGACTTCCAAACTCCTTTATGAGGCGAGCATAATTCTGATCTCAAAACCGGGCAAAGACAACACAAAGAAAGAAAATTATAGGCCTATATCCCTGATGAATTTAGACGCTAAAATTCTCAACAAAATATTAGCCAACCAGATTCAGCAATATATGAAAAAAATCATACACCATGATCAAGTGGGATTTATTCTGGAGAGACAAGGCTGGTTCAATATTTGCAAATCAATCAATGTGATTCATCACATAAACAAAAGGAAGGACAAAAATCACATGATAATTTCAATAGATGCAGGAAAGGCATTTGATAAAATCCAGCACCCATTCATGCTTAAAACTCTCACTAAAGTTGGAATACAAGGAACATTCCTTAACATGATAAAGTCCATCTACGACAAACCCACAGCAAACATCATACTAAATGGACAAAAATTAAAAGCAATCCCCTTAAGATCAGGAACCAGGCAGGGGTGCCCCCTTTCACCACTTTTATTCAACATAGTTCTGGAAGTCCTAGCTACAGCAATCAGACAAAAAGAAGAAATAAAAGGCATCCAAATTGGAAAAGAAGAAGTAAAACTGTCACTATTTGCAGATGATATGATATTGTACATAGAAAACCCTAAAGTCTCAGTTAAAAAACTACTGGACCTTATATATGAATTTAGCAAGGTGGCAGGATATAAAATTAATACTCAGAAATCAGAGGCATTTCTATATACAAACAATGAACTGTCAGCAAAAGAAATTAAGGAATCAATCCCCTTCACTATTGCAGCCAAAAATAAATACCTAGGAGTAAATTTAACCAAGGAAGTTAAGGACTTGTACTCGGAAAATTATAAAACATTGATAAAAGAAATCAAGGAAGATACAAACAAGTGGAAGCATATACCGTGCTCATGGCTAGGAAGAATAAACATCATTAAAATGTCTATATTACCCAAAGCAATTTATAAATTCAATGCAATACCAATTAAAATACCAATGACATACTTCAAAGATATAGAACACATATTCCAAAAATTTATATGGAACCAAAAAAGAACACGAATAGCCTCAGCAATCTTAAAAAGAAAAAATAAAGCAGGAGGCATCACTCTTCCAGATATCAAGGTTTACTATAAGGCCATTATACTCAAGACTGCCTGGTACTGGCATAAGAACAGGCACAGTGATCAATGAAACAGAACAGAGGACCCAGAAATAAACCCACAGCTTTATGGACTACTGATATTTGACAAAGGAGGAAAGAACATACAATGGAGTAAAGACAGTCTCTTTAACAAATGGTGCTGGGAAAATTGGACATCTACCTGCAAAAAAATGAAACTAGACCATCAACTTACACCATTCACAAAAACAAATTCAAAATGGATAAAAGACTTAAACATAAGCCGTGAAACTATAAGCATCTTAGAAGAAAACATAGGCAGCAAGCTCTCCGACATCTGTAGCAGCAATTTATTTGCTGATTTATCTCCACGGGCAAATGAAATAAAAGGCAAGATAAACAAATGGGACTACATCAAACTAAAAAGCTTTTGCACAGCTAAAGATAATAAGAACAGAATAAAAAGACAAACCACACAATGGCAGAACATATTCGACAGCACCTCTGATAAGGGGTTAATAACCAAAATTTATAAAGAACTTATAAAACTCAACACCAGGAATACAAACAATCCAATCAAAAAATGGGCAAAAGAAATGAATAGAAATTTCTCCAAAGAAGACATACAGATGGCCAAAAGACATATGAAAAAATGCTCAACATCACTAATCATTAGAGAAATGCAAATTAAAACCACAATGAGATATCACCTCACACCCGTCAGAATGGCGTTCATCAGCCAAACAACACAGAACAAATGCTGGCGAGGATGTGGAGAAAAGGGAACCCTTCTGCACTGCTGGTGGGAATGCAGACTGGTGCAGCCACTGTGGAAAACAGTTTGGAGATTCCTCAAAAAATTAAAAGTCGAACTGCCTTTTGACCCAGCTATCCCACTTTTAGGAATATACCCTAAGAACACCATAACACTGTTCGAAAAGAAGAAATGTGCCCCCATGTTCGTGGCAGCATTGTTCACAATAGCGAAGATCTGGAACCAGCCCAAGTGTCCGTCAGAAGACGAGTGGATTAAAAAGCCTTGGTATATATATACTATGGAACAATATTCAGCCATAAGAAATGATGACATCGGATCATTTACAACAAAATGGATGTACCTTGTTAACATTATAAGGAGTGAAATAAGTGAATCAGAAAAAAAAATATCTGAGAACAGCATGATTTCATACATAGGTGGGACATAAAAGTGAGACTATGAGACATGGACAAGAGTGTGGTGGTCACGGGATGGGGGGAGGGAAGGGAGGGTGGAATAGGGAGAAGGGGAGGGGCACAGGGAAAACCAGATAGAAGGTGACAGAGGACAATTTGACTTGGGTAATGGGTATGCAGCACAATTGAATGATAAAATAATCTGGAGATGTTTTCATTTTACATATGTACCTTGATTTATTGGTGTCACCCCATTAAAGTTAATAAAATAAAAAAAAGAATTGAGTTTCAGTGAATTAAACTTTTATAAGCTAGCAAATCCTTCATACAAACCAGTTGGGGAAACACCTATAATTTATGCTTCACAGACCTTCTTTCTATATTCTAAAATTTTATTTGCTGTGCCTACACCAATTTGAATAAAATAAAAACCAAATTAAAAAAAATAAGAACTGGAATTGATCATTTTAGAGATTTTGAACTGTGATAATTATATTTCTTCATTCCCTTTTTCTCCTAAATTAAAATGCAAGATTTACAATTTGGTGCATTATATTTTATACCTGTTTTAGACTCTATCCGAGTAATTTCTGGAACTTCTAAATGGAAATCACTTAATGACATCAGGTTCAAAGTTACTGAACTAAAGCTTGGATATTTAGTTTTTACTAATAATTTGCCAAATAACTGGCTTTTGTGAATCATATTGAAAATGTGTCCCCTTTTGAAATATTGAGACCAAGAAGGGAACCTTAGATGGAAGGCCCAGATTTTCTAGAAGCAGTAGGGCAGAGGTTATAAAGAGCTTTTGAACTCTGTCCTGGGTTTGAGTTCTTGAGCCAACCCTTCCTGGAAGCACAGTCACTGAACTATATGGACCCTTGTGAGAGGGCATTGAAGCTCTTTCCTAAAGCATGGCCTCTATAAGACAGAGGTTTTCTTATCTGAACAGGTAGGTGTCTTTCGGAACCCAGAGGGAGCTATGGAAAGAAAAAAGAGGAGAGAGAACAGGAAACTCACTGGGCCTGATTAATTATTTTCAAAAGAACTTGCAAAATAAGAGAAACAGAGCAGTCAGACAAACATGTCTACACCCTCACATAGAGATTCTTACAGCTCCCCATCCACATTGTGAGGGCAGTCAACATGACACTTTTAGTGTTTGACCCTATGAGAACCAAATGATTTCCTGAGGCGGAAAACATGGTGTTTTTACCCAGCCTGTGTGTCACTAACCGGTTCAAATGGCAATATGGTGCTACACAGGCCAGTTTTTAATGCTTTATCACAAAGCTATGGGGTGCAGGGACAGCTGGAGTTGAGGTTGGGATGCTGAGTTTGTCACTGTCTGCACGATCTCGCACAAGTCACTTCATCACAGTGATGTAGGTAGCATTGGTGACCACCCACCTGTCATGACTGATAGGCCATGAGCTGGCAGAATCAAAAAATAAGTACACAAGTTTGATGCCAGGAAAAGGTGAGTAAGCAGGTGCATGTGTGGGCACTTCATCTGTGCTGTGAGAAGGATCAGTCTGAGCTCTTTGGGAAGCGAAGATGGAGTTCATTAGGATGCGCTGGGGAGTGACTAGAATCCAATTATAGAAACATGTCAGTTTCATCACCATGAGTGGAGAAGGATGAACACAAACCAGAAAAATAGTTCAGGAATAGAGTCCACACACACCAGAAGCAGTTGTCCTGGCTCCTGGTGAGACCCACTGGTTAATCCTTGCTTCCCTCTGACATTTCACCAGCAGTCCAAGCTCGCGAAAGCCTTTTATCCTGTTACCCCCAGCACAGGGTGGTCCCAGGATCAGATGAAATTGGCTCGTAGCTCTTCAGAAATATTAGTCATGGCTGTCATTATGGAGGGCATTCTACGTCATATTATCTTAACCTTGTTTTTCAAAAGGTTTTCTTTTACGTGGCTTTTCTTAATTCAGCTTTAGGCAGGATGGCATTGTGAAAATATCATGGATTTTGGAGTAAGAGAAGTTTGCAGTTCACTTCATTGTTTTGTTATTTGTTATTTTCTTACTTAATTTTATGTAGTTGATAATAATATTCCAATTTTATAGACAGGGAAACTAAGGTTCAAGGATATTTAAGTAACTTTCCCAGTATTGGTTCACCATCAACTAAGAGCTGGGATAGGAACCTAAATTTTTATAATGTTAAAGTTTACTCAATTTGTTATTCTTTATTTCAAAGTCAAAGCAGATGGTTGAGTTAATCATTCTCCTCAGTTCAAGGCACATTATCATCTTCAATCTGTTCAAGGCCCCTCTCTAATTTTATGCATTTATTTTTATCTTTCCCAAAATTTCGTATACTCTGTTACCATCACTCTCTTTCCATAGTCAAATATTTTAGTGTGTTTGATGTGTACTTTTTTATGTGTTTTTAAAAATTAGTATTATTATTTTGTGTGCATATATTTTTAATTCATGTGAGTGATGTACATTACTTATCTTCTCTTCCTTATTTTTTTTATTAAGGACTATATTTTCAAGATTCATCCATATTTCTATGGATGCCTCTAATTCACTGATTTAAACTGCAAACTCTTCCCTTTCAATTATATTCAATTAATTCTCTATAGCAAGGGCAGACTTGGGAGACAACATTCATAAATATTAATTAATCAATTAGCATATTAAAAGCAACTCAGTCAAAAAAATCGTTTGTTGAGTACTTGCTACCAGACATTGTGTTCAATGTTTGGGAATACTGAGATGAATAAAATACAAAACTTATCCTTTAGAGATCGGGAACCCAATCATGCAAATAAACAGTTAAGTTTAGTGATTTATGTACAGTTATATATACGAGCTAAAGGAAGAGTAACAGCACAGACTGGGGTGTGATTGTTTCTGCTCAGGGCTCTGAGCAAAATGAGTGAAAGATGCTACAAAAGCGTGACCCTTTCTGGGTTTCCCAGAATGGATGGCAGGAGTGTTCTGAATCGATGGGTGGAGAAAGGGTGTTGGAGGAAACAGAGCCTTGGACAAGAATTGTCTCATTGCCTGCCCTCCCGGTGGCCCCTTCTGAAGACCTGCGACACCCACGGTCTCTCGGACGACAGCACCGTTGACCCCTCCTGCGTCCTTAGCGAGGCTGATTGGCTAAGGGGTGGGCACCTGGCAACCTACACATAAGCTGCCTTCCAGTGAGCCAGCAACCAAACACACATGACCTTGCTTAAAGACATAAGTTGCTCCAATACACTCTTTCCACTAAAATGTGAATGAAGGGACATAGGCAGATTGCCAGGTGGTAAAAGAAAGTGGAACCAGTAAGTCTTGATGCCTGGTAAACATTTGGTCATGTGCATGTTGATGAATAAATAAAGACGGGTGATCTTCATGCAAAGCAAGGGAAATACTGCCTCTGTGTCCTGTCCCCAACTCCTGGTCTGTAAACTGGACTTCTCTTCCTACTTCAAGTTTCATGAGGTCTCTGAATCTTTATAGTTCACATGCCTTTATTGAGAACTATGTTGCATTTCTATTGCTCATTACCTAATGAATAAAGCATACAGTCCAAGATATGCGGACCTGAGAGTCGGTGGTCTGTTTACAGAGCTATTGTTCATTTGCTATTGCCGAGTGGAAAGTATGTGAGTGGCACTGAGGGAGAACCTCAGGGAGGAACCTGCAGGGCTTGGTGACTGATGAGACAGCGATAACCAGTTCTGAAGTTTGAAGCTTGGAATTCCCCTGAAGAATAGTGACAACATTGCTACAAAGCTAAGAAAATAAAGGAAAAGGGAAGAAGAATTTTAGATATGCAAGGAGATTTAGAGAAGTTTAAATGTCAAATGATGAGTTGGAGAAAGAGAAGCTGAAGGACATGCAGTGATGTCAGAGCGGGAAAGGCAGCCCTCCATGTGGAGGAGCCAGACATGGGACTAGAAATGAGTCCATGGTTAGGGCAGGGAAACCCAAGGAGAGACATTTAAGGGCAAATAAAAGGGTAAAGTAATTAATAGTATAATAGTATAATTAATACTATTATGGGAACAGTCTATAAAACACAAACAAGGCATCATATAAATCAGGAGTAGAGAAAAGCAAAGTTCAAACGCAATAGGCCCATAAACCCTCCCATCTTTGACACATTTCCAGGGGCCTTAATGTCCTTCTGTGGATCTGGCTTTGCCATGGTAGTTATGTGGATAGTACAATCCAAGTTCATGGAGTTGGCTCTGCTGAAAGTCACTTTATTTCACAGTCAATGCCATGTAAGTATTGTATTGCTTATATATGCCAAGCAAGTAAGTAGCTTCCCACCTCTGCCCCCAAACCTGACCATGCCACTTTGGGATACCTCGCAGACAAGCGTGAGCACCAGGCACCTCTGATAATAGCAACCCTGTTTTGACTTTTCTTTGTTAACAAAAACTATGGCTCCTAATTTTTCTAATCACAGACTTGAACCCCAGTGACGAATCCACAACACCCAGAGAGTGACCTGAGCACACACCTTGTGGGTAAACATGTGCAGAAAGGAACCTTCAAGGCAGAGTGGCATATATAAGCAATGCAATACAATAATAAGCAATACAAAGCAAGCTGTTCCAGCCAACTCCTTCCCTGCTGCAGATGAAATGAGAAAAGGCAGCAGGATATCTTTTGGTTAACGAGATGAATAAGGTGGTGTGCTCAAGCTAGCTTTATAGACTTAAAGTGAGAAAGCAGTAATCTTGGCCTCTGTGGTTGTTGGGAGGTACACTGAAGCTCCACGTTCAGAAATTACATGGAATGAATGAAGCCTGACCTCTGTGCGTCCTTCAAGGAGTCACGGCAAATTTGGATCTGGAGTTCCAGGGGAATTTAAATGTGGGGGTTTACCACGTGAAGCAGCCTTTGTAATCCTGCACTCAGCTAAAAACGCAGCTTTTCTAGGAATGTTTACACAGATGACTCATTGTTAATTTGGAAAGAGAATAAAGGATAAATGTGACCAGTCTCATCGTTCTGCAGACTTAACCAGCTAATTAAATCCACTTTGCTTTCTGGGCTTATGGTGACTTTGTGTTATTCAGGCTGGAATCTTGTCACATCCAGAAGATCTGTCATTGTCCAGGTTACCATGGCAGCTAAATTTTTTCCTTTTTATAAAATTATCCCAGCCCTTGGCTTCAGTTAACCACATAAGCTGGTATGTTATTAGCTTAATGAAGGGAACCTTTCTGCTGCCTTCTTTCTGGGCTGTCAGGTCGCTGTCCAACCAGCGTGGTGTTGCTGTGTTTAGCATCTTATTCTCAGCATCCATCTAGAGTGCTCTTAAAAAACCGGTAAGTCGTGTGCCAGGGAACATCCTGCCACTTCTGAAGCAAATTCATCTCCTTTTTCCTTAAATGTGATGCGTGACATCACATTGACCCCCCTTGCCCAGCCCATTCTGAGCTTCATACTATGAGAGGTGGCTTTGTCACCATCTAAGCATTCATAGCTATTGTCTGTATGAAGATTCATTTTTCACATCTCTAGCTAGAATGCAACATACTCTGGGATCAGTTTCAAACTCTAATGATTAACACATGGTAATTCATTCCAAGTGGAGCTGCGGCAGCAGACCCTTCCACACACATGTTACTGGGTTTGGGTTTTCTGTTGTTAATATTTTTCTTTTTTAGCTTGCTTCTTCACATGGGTATGAAGAAGCAACCAACGATTAGATCTGAAAATCTTTGTCCTCTGATTTGGAGGTTCTTTTCTGCACATATTTACCCAAAGGTGTGTGCCCAGGTTACTCTCTGGGTGCAGTGGAGTCCTCACTAGGGTTCAAGTCTGCGATTAGAAAAATTAGGGGCCGTAGTTTTTGTTAACAAAGAAAAGTCAAAATAGGGTTGCCATTATCAGAGGTGCCTGGTGCTCACGCTTGTCTGCGAGATATCCCAAAGTGGCATGGTCAGGTTTGGGGGCAGAGGTGGGAAGCTACTTACTCATCCCCGTCTAAATGATAGCATGGTCAGTTCCACTTAGTGACCCAATAAGAGAGCCGCATTACCCACTATGCAAAAACACAGATAATTTGGAGCAAATTGTGAGTCACTGAGGAATTATTTTTGGCTAGATAATTTCCTCTCTTCTCTAAACTCTATTGTAAGCCCAATCTCTGAGCTAAATTGAAGTTTCTTCGAATGCATCCTAGCCGTGGAGGTTAAAGAGGTGCTGAGAAATTTATTTTGTCTCTGAATTACAGCTTTGTTAAGCAAAACTACATAAAAACCATAAAATAAAGAGACTTAAAAATAATAAAGGAGGAAAACCAATACAAAGCAAGCTGTTCCAACCAACTCCTTCCCTGCTGCAGATGAAATGAGAAAAGGCAGCAGGAAACATAAAAAACACTTGTATTTTTTCCTAGCTTTCATATTCTGGAAGTGCTTGCAGAGAGGAGAGATGTGCATTTCCTGCTTTTTTTTCTCTCTGACCTACACATTTCTCTCTTGGCATTCATTCTTCCAAGCCTGAGGTCTCTCGGAATGAAAAATCAGTTCCGAGTCTTGGAAGAGGGCTGAATGGCAACAGTAGTTTTAAAAACAGTACCTAACACACTAGGCATGTGAATCAGTGCCAAGCTGTAATCATTGACATGTCCTCATTTATTGATCCGTTTCTTGTGCTCCGTGTTGGACTGAAGGCTCAGGGAAGGTCTCATGCGGGACATCTCTAATTACCCTCTGTGCCAGGTGGCCCCAGCCTGCAGCACACACAGCCATTGCAGGTTTTCTGCTGGTGGATTCATTCTCTCCATACTTTTCCAACGGGCTATAAATAGCATCAGTTGTGAGGACTGTTGAAATAATTTGTTGTTTGCTATAATTATAGTGACATTTCTAGCATGGTTTAATCATATAAGACTGTAAAAATAGAAGAATGTTATTTAAATTATTTTCAACTAAATTTGTGACTCATGAAAGAGAAGACAAGATGAGGAATGCCACTTGTTTAGAGAAAGCACCAACCAAGCAACAGCACGATAACCGGAGGGAAAGTGAGTGTGGATAATTGAGAGCTTTCCCTTAAGAGCAAAGGCAGTTAGATACCCTGAAATTGACATGATTTTAGTTAAAACAAAAGAAAAGTATAAAAGATCTTCAAAGTGCAATTTTATTCTTAGGAACAAAGGGAAGACATGTGATGGTATGACTCCAGCTGAGGGTTGTAGCCAACCCAGGTGACTGAAGCTTTTTTTTATGTTTTGATGACAACATCTTGTTGAGGAATCACAAATGTCTGAAAAAGAAATATTTAAGGTAGTTGTACTATAGGAATCTTTGTAAAAGACTGTCAATTCTGAGATGACAAACTACTCCTATTGTTTCCAAATGTTCAATCAGCACCAGTTAAACAAAATAAAGATCTATTGAGGAAATGCTATTTTTGGGTGGGTGAACAATGACAGGCGTGAAGAATGGGCCACAGTTATGGGTGTTTTTAAACCACGGCCCAAGATTCTAAAATGGCATATGTTATCTACATAAGCAGTATTGATTGACAAAATTAGAAATCGTGAAAGTTATTTATTTTATTTTATTTGTTTATTTATCCAACTTTATTTCGGTATACTTGACAAATAAATTACATAATACATTTAAAATGTACAATGTGATGATTTGATATATGAATACAATATAAAAGGATTCACACAATTGAGTTAACACAATCTCACCTCACATACTTACTATTTTTTGTGGATGACAATTCTTAAATCCTACTTTCTTAGCAAATTTCAGTTATACAATGCACTGTTACCAACTATAGTCACCATGTAGACATTAGGTCCTCAGACCTCATTGGTTTTAAAACCAAAAGTTTGTGCCCTTTAACCAACCCCTCCCTAATTCTCGACCCTATTCTACTTTCTGTTTCTATAAATAAGACTTTTTAAATTCTTTTTTAAAGATTTCATTTATAGGCCATGGCCGGTTAACTCAGTCAGTTAAGAGCATCATTGGAAACAACATGGTAGTGGGTTCGATCCGCAGTCAGGGCACACACAGCAAGCAACAAAAAAAAATGCACGATTGAGTGGAACACAAATGCTTCCCTTCCTCCACCCTTTCCTCTCTCTCCCTTTCTCTTTCTGTCTCTCTGAGAAATCAATAAAAAGTTAAGTTCTGGCAGGATAGCTTTGGAGCATTTTTCCAGAGCATGAAGGTTACCGGTTTGATTCTCTGGTCAGAGAACATACAGGAGCAGCTCAATGTTCCTCTCTCTCTCCCTCTCTCTCTCTCTCTCTTTCTCTCTCTCTTCCTGCCTCTCTCAAAAAAAGAAAAAGGAAGAAAGAAAGGGAGAGAGAAAGAGAGAAAGAAAGAAAGAAAGAAAGAAAGAAAGAAAGAAAGAAAGAAAGAAAGAGAACATTCCACATATAAGTGATACTATGCAATATTTGTCTTCCTCTGTCTGACATACTTCACTTAGGATCATGCTCTTGAGGTTCATCTAAAGACTGAATGATATTCCATTGTACACATACACCATAACTTCTTTATCCATTTATCCATGGGCAGACATATGGGTTGTTTCTGTACTGTGGCTACTGTAAATAGTGTGGCATGAACATAGGGACACAGATATATTTTCAAGATAATGATTTGAATTCCTTTGGGTGTGTACCCAGAAGTAGGATTGTTACATTGTGTGGTAGTTCTAGTTTTAATTTCTGGAGAAACAGTTTTTCATATGGTTGCGCCAATTTACAGTCCCACCAAGAGTGCACGAGGGTTCCCTTTTCTCCACATCCTCACCAACATTTGTTATCTCTTGTCTTTTTAATGATAGCCATTCTAACAGATGTGAGGTAATTTGCATTTCATCTATCTCATTGTGGTTTTGATTTGCATTTTTCTTATGATTAGTGATGTTAAGCACCTATTGGCCATTTGCATGTCTTCTTTGAAAAAATGCCTATTAAGTATCCTTGTCCATTTTAAAATTGCATTATTTATTTTCCAAATTGAGTTGTGTGAATTTGTTGGAAATTCTGAGTAGTAACTCATTATATATGTGATTTGAAAATATTTTGTCCCATTTTATTTTATTTTATTTTTTTTACACAGGGACAGAGAGAGAGTCAGAGAGAGGGATAGATAGGGACAAACAGACAGGAACGGAGAGGTAAGAAGCATCAATTATTAGCCTTTCATTGCCATTATGACACCTTAGTTGTTCATTGATTGCTTTCTCACATGTGCCTTGACCTCTGACCTTCAGCAGACCAAGCAACCCCTTGCTGGAGCCAGCGACCTTGGGTCCAAGTTGGCAAGCTTTTGCTCAAGCCAGATGGGCCCGTGCTCAAGCTGGCGACCTCTGGGTCTCGAACCTGGGTCTTCCACATCCCAGTCCAATGCTCTATCCACTGCGCCACTGCCTGGTCAGGCTATTTTGTCCCATTTTATAAGTTGCCTTTTCACTGTTATTGATTTCTTTTGCTGTGTTAAAGTTTTTTACTTTGATGTAGCCCCATTTTTAATTTTTGCTTTTTACTATTGCTAACTCCAGTGTCAAGGAGCTTATCTGCTATATTTTCTTCTAGGAGTTTTACAGTTTTAGGTCTTATCCTCAAGTCATTAACTCATTATGAGTTGACTTTTGTGTGTGGTGTAATATAGGGGTCCAGTTTCATTTTTTTGCATGTTGATACTCAGTTTTCCCAGCACCCTTTGTTGAAAAGATTATCCTTTTTGCACTGAGTATTCTTGGTACCTTTCTCAAAGATGAAATGACCATATACCTGCATTTGTCTACTTCTAAATCCTGTATTTCATACCATTGTTCTGTGTTTGTTTTTATGTCATGATGTGTTGTTTTGATTACTATAATTTTGTATAGTATGAAATGAGGGTGTGTGACACTTCTAGCTTTGTTCTTTCTCAAGGTCGCTTTGACTATTTGGGGTCTTTTTGTGGTTCCATACCAATTTTAGGATTTTTTCTTCTATTTCTGTGAAAAATGCCATTGGAATGTTGATAGGGGCTGCATTGAATCTGGAGACTGTTCTAAGTAGTAACAGACATTTTAATGATATTTACTCTTCTGAATGTGAACTATTTTTGTCTTTCTTAATTTCTTTCAACAATGTTTTATAGTTTTCAATGTACAGACATTTCAAATTCTTGGTTAAACTTCTTCTTTTGATGCAATTGTAAATAAAATTGTTCTCGTTATTGCTGTTTGGTAGTTGCTTGAACCCGGGGAAGACAGCTGTAGGAAGTGTTTGTGCACCTGTCTGAAAACTGCTTTTTTGTTTAATATGGTCCTGTAAATGCTAAAGCCCATGGACTACCAAGCTAGGTGATTTGAGGGCTCATGTTTTGGGTGGCAGCAACCAAAGTTACAGTGATAGATGTGTGGCTAAGCTTCTAACAGGGAGAGCATGAAAGCTTTGGTTTCACTGTTGGAGCAAGCCAGAGGGAGAATGCAGGGAAAGTGCCACCAGATGTTTTGGGCTCCTGGGAGGATTCCAGTTAGCACCTACATGCATCTGTTTAAAGTTGGGACAGTATGCAGTCAGACTCCTGCCAGGGATAAACTGTGAGATGGGCATGTTTGCCCATCCCCTCTAGGCTGAGCCCAGGGTGTAGCCAAATGAAGTACTTGCAAGCCCACTTAGCAACTGCTTCTTTGTTTGCTGGAGTCCTGTGGGATGTGTGAATGCATTGTTGGCTGTCAGAGCTAGCTGGTTGGGGGGTCAGGCCTTTGGTTGGTGGCCTTAAAGTTGGGTTGCTATATGTGTGGTCCAAATCTTTTGCTCCTCAGGGAGAAGCGAGAAGTTGGGGGTTGAGGGCTCCCTCTCAACCTTATGTCAGTGTCTAGGTGGGTTTCTGGCAAGAGTGTGCCCAAGCTTTTCCTACCCATTGTGATGTGTATATTTTTACTGTTATCTGGTCTGTAGGAGACACTCAACTACTTCTGGATTTCTCCCAGAAATCTGTGTACGGATGGGTATTTGGTTTACCTGTGAGAGGAGGAAGTCAGGAGCCTCCTATGGGGTCATCTTGGTGATGGCACTTCTGTCAATGTTTGTTTTAGATGCAAGTCCTCTTGTGAGTGCCAATGTTGGGACTCACTCTTCTGACCTAGTAAATGACACCTAGTAAACAACAAAATGTGAATTGGCACTGTCTCACTGTCTTAGCAGTGATCAGGGTTATAATTGTGTTTATTTGCGTAATCTTTTCCCCACATGTCTATAAACCCTAGGAAGGTGAAAGTTCTGTTTGGTTTGTACCGTGGTCTGATTGCCAAGGATCTAACATTCTGTGCGCTAACAGACTACAGGTTAACATGAGCTCCATGAATGAATGATGACACAGGAGGGTTTTGATGAACTCTGGCTCTGCAGTTTGTAAGTGAAAATTTGAGTAAACATTCTCCTTCTCAGAACCACCATTTATAAAATGGTGGACATGGCCTGGAAGTTCTCCAAGGTCACCAGCCTTAAATTCCAAAGATTAGTCCATGGTAGACACCTCAGAGCCTGATCGCCACCTCTTGTTCTGGGAATAGCTCACCAAGGCCGCTGCTCTCTCTCATACTGCCCTACCACCTTCCTTGCACACAGCCACTTAGCCCAGGGTGGACTTAGGATCCAGCACAGTGAGCATTAAGCCTGAGAACCTGTGAAAGAGAATCTATTCTGGCTGTGCAGTGACCTGTGAATTTGGGGACTTTGGGCTAACTGCTCCCTGCCCAGTGTGGACAGTTAGGCAGCAGCCAGAATGCTGAGAGAGAAGAAGGAAGCCATTACAGAGGAGAAAAGACATGGTGGGTGCAGGGTCCTGGCAAGTCCCAGTCTCTCACTGAATATAAGGGCTTTCTTGACCTTGGGTTTGGCAGGGTGGCACATGTACTGATAGTGAATTTCTGGTTTTACCTATTTTGGGGTGAAAAATAGCTCTAATTAGTTATGTTATTTATATCCAGAGACCCAGCTAATATATACATTCATTCTTCTCAATAATTAAAACTAGTCCAATTGATTATTTAAATGAAGTCTCCTAGTCTTCAAACCCTCATGTATAGAAGCCAGTGCCCAATATTTGCCACGACCCGCATTTATCAGAGCCTGTGAAGTATTGCTTCTCCGTGGAATAGCACCTGGAATGAGTGAATTGTCTATTTCTCAGCACTATTTCTGAACAGATTGGTCTCATCCTCTTTGTTGATCTTTGTGATCATCCCCTGCACACCTGCCTGTTATTCTCAGCCTTGCCTACACACCCTGCAGATATCCCAGACCCTGACAGAAGTTGCCTCCCTGATACATATCTGTGCAAACCCATATTTACCTTTGGTCTTCTCTGAACTGCCCTATCTTGCTGTCACACATACTATAACTTCCTATTTCTCTTTTTCATCTTACTGAGAAATGAAATTGGATTGTGATGCCCTGGCCGGTTGTCTCAGTGGTAGAGCATCGGCCAGCATGCGCATGTCCCAGGTTTGATTCCCTGTCACGGCACACAGGGAAAGCACCATCTTTTTCTCCACCAATCTCTATCCCCCTCTCTCTTCTCTCTCTCTCTTCCCTTTCCACAGCCACGGCTCAGTTTGATCAAGTTTGCTCCGGGTGCTGAGGATGGTTCGTGATCTCTGCCTCAGGTGCTAAGAAGAGCTTGGTTGCTGAGTGGGCTTCCTCAGTGAATCCCAGTTGGGGCACATGTGGACATGTGAGAGTCTGTCTCTCTGTCTCCCCTCCTTTCACTGAATAAATATATTTTTTAAAAAAGGAAATTGGGTTGTGATTTATCCACTTCCACTCACTTTATTATTCCTCGGATATATGAGCACAGAGATGTAATGTCTCACAATGGAGGAACTTCGAGTCTGGTTCCATCCTGACAGTGTGATCCTGAACAAATTTACTTCCCTCCTTATTTATAAGACTAGCCAATTGCAGGATTTCTGGGATAGTTCTGCCCCCCAAGCCAGGGTCTATTTCAACATGGCCCTACCCCTACTCATATCAATGTCTAGGCTCCTACCACTCACTCCCTTGTGTCCTCCAGGACCTTGAAATGGTAATGGTTTTGTTTGTAGGTGGACCTTTTTCACTATTGGTCTCTCAGTTTCATTGTTGATGCTGAAAAGTTTTAAATAAATGAGCTTTTTAAAAGAAAGGAACTCCCAACATGCAGAGGAAAGACAGGATGGGAGGAGCGCTGTTTTTTGACTTGAGAGGTCCCGGAGTGCCCAGCTCACTCTCTAAATGCTGGAATGTTTGCCTACATCCCTTCTCCCGCCCCCAACTTCCTTGATGAGCACCATCGATAGCCCTGCTTTTATATTTAATTTTATTTATTTAATTATTTTGCCTTTGCTTTGTGTTAAGCTTTCACTGTTTCTTCTTGATGGGGATGTTTCGTCTGATAAGAATCTTTCTTCTGTTGTTTGCTTTTCCTTCTAATTTTGTAAGGTATCAGAACTCTTGGAATATTTTTAACATTAAGAAGGGAGAGAAGGAAGAAGAGAAGTAAAGAAAAAGAAAGTATTGTTTTAACAATAATTTTCTCCCATCATTGCCATCACCAGCCTCCCCACCCCCACCTGCCTTGTGCTATGGATGGCAGCCCCAGAGCAGTAGCGGTGACACAAGATTCTGCAGTGGCTGCTCTTAGGACACAAGGTAAACATGAGGACACAGAAGCCTTTTTCTCATCATCTATGTCTTAATGAGAACCAGTTTAGCTAGTTGGGCCCAAACCCTTTCTCCACATGACAGTTCATCCATCACACATCAGATATAACAACAGTTCAGCTTCCTAAGCAGGGCTGTCCTGCAGAGCTGGGGATCAGGGAAGGGAATGACTCCTAAAGAGTCGACATTTTGGAATTCTTTTACTAGCATCATATTGGAGCAGATTTTGAATAAACCTCGAACTTCCTCCATTGTGCTTCAGAAACCTAACTAATTTTTCATGGACTTACCAGGGTTTTGCCATGCCTCTATCTATCTGCTAACGGCAGGCAGGCCCTTGCCCTCTGTGTCTCCTAGGAGTTTCTCAGCCCCTTTCTCTCCCAGCTGAGATCTTACCAAAGAAAAGACAAAACAAATTAACCCACTAAGTGGAAAACTATTAGTTGGCAAAAACAAAATTAGAGATAATGCAGGTTCTTGCCAAGTCATGGATAATACTAACAATCTATATCACAGCCAGAAAAAGGCAACTTTGTTTTCTTGCAAACAAGCCGAAAGCAATAGTTCATCAGGTTTCCACTACATTCATAATGGAACATTTTATCATCTCCTGAGGAGAAGCTGGATAAAATGCAAAACTTATGCTAGGGATAAAAATACAAATTTTTATTAAAATTCTTAAATCTGTTTGTCACATGTTCTTTCAAAATTCCAAAATAATTTCTTTGGGGCTAAGATCTCTACTAATTTGTTTGTTTCTTTTGTAAAAAAAAAAAAAAAAAAAAAAAGCCATGAAATTTGCATTTCAAGTGACCACTGGTTTGTACTCGGTGTTCTTGGCCTATTATTTCCTACCTAGTTTTTACCATCATTTGGGGCACAGAATAATTTAATTTTGGCAGTTGTTGAATAGTTTTGTCCTTTGCAACTACCAAGATGCCTCAAGTTGGCAAGGAGGAAAGGGACATCTTTGTGCTGTTGAATATCAAATCTTGCCTCCATTCCAGCACCGAAAGGATGCTTTTTGGAATGACATTACCAACAGCCAAAAGAACAACACAGAGACTTTCTCACATTGATGGAGAGAACATCCCATGGAGTTACTGGGGCCAGGTGGGCAGACATGTGGTAAGGGCACTCTAATTTCAAATGAGCAGACATTTCAGTTATATTGTTCAGCTTAGGTAATGTTTTGGAAGTCAACTGAAGTAAGAAGGGAAGCCTGCTGTGGCCAATGCCTGCATGTTTGCCAGCAAATACAGGTCGCCTTTGGGAGAAGAAGTGGTATTAGGGATATTATCCTTTAGACTTACTTCAACTGTTGGGTCAGAGTCAGACTGAAAGCTACATCTATGTGGTCAGATAACTGAGATAGAAAACCTCACCGCTGTGTGACCCTTACATACAACCAGACATCAAAGAGCCTTCCATTCGTCTTGTCGGCAGAGACTCTCCCCAGGGTTACAGTACAGTCACTGTCCTGCCACATTGGGATGGTCATGCAGGGGATCACTAGGAACATATTTCAGGATTTCTTCAGGGAAGGAAGTGAGAGAGGTTCCTGCAACAGCAGATGGGCTAATAATAGATGGCAGGAGAAGGAAAGCTTAAGTAAGAGAGGTTCAGGAAAATCAGAAGTTTGGCTTTATCAGGCCAGTGCATGAGGACTTTGGTGGGAAACAGGAGAGAGATGGAGAAAAGTGATGCTAGTGTATGGAGTCCCTTTGCAGTCATGCCTTGAGTCCTTTGCACTTGTCTCTCCACTGTGGGTCTGAGCCAACTCTCTTCTCAGTGCTTGGGGCTTTTCGATTCCATTCTGGTGGCTTGATTTGCCTGTGACCCAGAAAAAGCAGGGTAAGTGGGAAAAAGTAGTCAGGAGGGGACAGGGCCTGGTGACAGGGCTGCCATTTGCATTCTTTTGGGGAGAAGCATAAAACCAAATAGAAAGTTCTGACTTCCAGTCTTTCATTGTCTGAACGCACTGGCCTGTTGCGAAGGGAACCAACAGATATCCCAGTTTTCCTAGCATTAACAGTCAGGGAAGTTTTACAAATGTAGGAGACCAGGGAGCCATAGCAGTGCTTGGATGTACATGTGGGCATGTGTGTGGATGCATGTGTCAAAAAGACTTGGAAAACATCCATGGTGTCACAAGCTCTCCTCCCAGAAAATGATCATTGTGTTTACGAGGTTGTACATTAGACCTATGTGAGTGTGCAGAGAAGGTATGGAAGGAAAATGAAAACAATATGGTTTGTTTAATCCCCTTGCTGTTTACTCTCCCCAGAAGACCACGTTGGAGGTGAAAGGCATGAGGAGGGAGGACAGCTGCCCAGTCATCCCTAAAAGTTAACCAAAGGCTTCTCTGTGACTTCAACCCCAGCTATTTTTTGCAATTTAGTGAGCGGAGAATATACCCCTCACTAAACTACTTTCCTGGCATGTTAAATAATAATATATGCTTTAAAAACTCATGATCGCCATTAACATGAATAACCAGTGATTCTGAATTTGAGTTAAATTGTTAGGCTGCTACATTTGTGCTCTATGGGTGTTTGAATATAATTATTTGAGGATTAAGCTGAGAAGCATTGATCAGAACCAGGAATAAATAGCAGGCTTGCTTGTAAACCACATTTGGAATGGAGCAATGAGAATTCTCAGAGACAATGTCTGTGTATGAATGAATGAATAAAAGGTAAGATATTCCATACTATAGTTTCAGGAAAACCTCACAAAAGACATTGATTGAGGTTTTTATTGTTTTTTTTTTTAAAAAAAGAACATGAAAGAGTAATAGATGACTTTAACAAACAGGTTTATTTTTTTATGGTCTTTAGGATTAAAGGATTAAATAAAGAGGCAAAAAAATTTTGATTTATTTAGCAATTTTATTTAGACAAAAGCTTACCATAGGCTACTTTCTTGGAATAAACACATTATTTGGGACCTATTTAAACATTATCTCCAATAGCAATTACTTACATATTAAATTGAGACAAACCTTGCGCCATCCTTATTTCCTACCACACAAACCTTTAGTAGGTTATATTGTACCTAAGGGGAAAAGTAGAATTTATCCTCAAAGCTAAGTAAATCAGTAGCTCTTTGCTTCACTATAAAGATAACCTTGAATTTGGTGGTGTCGAATATACTTTGGATCAGATGACTACACATATTTTTAGAAATAAAATTCTTTCAATTAATTTTTTTTACAGTGTAAATGTGTTTCTAGTGATTCAAATCAGATCCTGAAGGCCGATTTTAATGTCCTTTTATTAAGGGTTTCACTTATGGAGGAGTTCAGGGTACTGTTGGCTGGAAGTCATGTCTACTGATATATCACGGAAGGTGAACAAAACAGCTAACTCACAAACAGGATTCTGAAGGTCTCGCAAGAAATAAAATCATCAAAAGAAACTTCGAAATGCAATGCGCAACAGAAAAAAAAAGCACTTTCAAAGGCTTTGTTTCCTTTGGACTCACAGATCACCAAAAGTTTAGCAGGGTTCTGATATACAGAAACATTAGTAAGTTTCTGGGGTTATCCATCCCTAGGAGACTAAAAAGCCAACAAAAGTTCAAACCCTAGGACCATTATATAGTATAAAAAGAATCCAATGCATGCATGTTTGTAATTTCCATAAATTAGCTTTGCCAGCCAATGTGATGTTTTGTAACATTGTTGAACCCTGCATCATACAAATGAGATGAGGGCTGTGCCCAAGAACCACTGGAAAGAAAATTACAGAACCTTTGTCCTTTCTTGCACACTGAGCTCAGATTTTCTCTGTCTGACTGGAAACTATCTCACCCCAAATACTATTTGTAAATTAGTGACAAAAAATCCCTTTCCAAGAGACAGGTCTTATGGTGGTGGGCAGAGCTGGGCAGGTTGGGATGGCCAGCATCTCAGCCTCATCTGAGTCAGAACAGGCCCTTGCCAGAGCCCATGCTCTGCTGCATTCGGCTGGATTTGCAAATTGCATCTCTCAAGAGCAGTGAGTTACATTTAGTGAGATCAAAGCACGAAGCGGCTGGCGGGGGAATGCAGATGTGTGCTGAGGACTCTGAAACTATTCTGACATGGCTGTTAGATCCTGTGAAATTTGACTTTTTAAAAAATGCTGCTACTTCTCCACTGGAAACCTCAGCTCCTGTCATAAAGCCACCTTCTTCCTGGCTTCCTCCATCTCCCCCTTGTGCCTATCCCCATGGTGACCTTTGCTGATGCAGCTTGCCCCCTGGACCACCTGCCACTTCCCCGCATGCAAGCACTCTGCTGGCAATGGACAGAACCTAGAGGTCTCTGGGACCCAGGAACTTCCCTGGTGAGGCTGAGAATCTCCCCAGAATGAACACAATAAATGTATGAGGTGATGAAATGGTCAAATGTGTGGGAGTGCCATGGGAACTCAGGAGGAGGCTCTTCCCTGGGAAATCACGGAACCTTTCACAGAGGGGGTTCTAACCAGGCCAGAGGACTGAGAAGCAGGGTTCCAGTAGGTAGAACCCAATGGGCTGGGCCGTGGCAGGAGCTCAGCACAGTGCAGCAAGAGGAAGGGGGGATCTGAGGGATGGTGTTGGAGTGTTCAGATGTCCAGGGCAGCGGGCAGCTGGTGGCTAGACTAAAGCAGTTTAATGTATTGCTAGGTTCCTCAGGAAGTAAGCGAGAGCTACTGGGCGAAGGGATGTTTTATGGATAACATGCAGGGCCCAGTGCAAAATGAAATTGTAGTGCCCCTTATTTAAAAAACAAGGAAAAACATTCCATCCATTTCCTAACATAGAAAGCTACTTTTGTCCATATGGTCTCTACAGCTATCATCAGTGTTTGTTTGTTACTTGCCATCATGCTTCTTTGGGCACAGGATACCCCATGAAGGCCTGGTGCCCCTCCCACAGCTCAGCAAGGGTCTGTCAGTCCTCCTGCTGCTGGTTGTCCCTCCCTACAGCTGCTGGAAGAATGTCCGTCTCCTTGGTTGGTGGGGAAGAAGTCAGCCAGGCATCATCATTGTCACTGTTCACTGGCCCAACCCATGGCAGACAGGTGACCTCGGGGTATTGCTCCTTCATGAGCTGGGTGTCTGCATTGGATGAAAGGCTCACCTCTGCCAAGTTGCTCATTGAATGCTCTATGGCACTGCCAGCACAGGTTAGGGAGGGCTGCACAGGGTCCCCCCTGAGATCCTGCATACACATGTGCCTGATCCTAACCTTCCGCAAGCCTGCTGGGTGTTGAGGGCACAGTGATTGCTGGGCAAAAGCCAGAGGGAGAAGGCCAAGGGGAACCCTTGAAGCCAGGGAGCAGAGTTTGGGAAGCCATGAGGGAGCCAGAAAGCTGCAGAAAGTTAAGTCCCAAGTCCCAGTGCACACTGGTTGCACACTGTGAAATGAGACCTGGAGATAGATAACCCTGTGAGAGGCCCTGGCACAGGTGGGGGTGGTGGTGGAGTCTGACACAGGGAAAAAAATAGGGTAAGAAAAGAAGGAACCGTATAAGGGGCGTAGAAGGGACTGTGCACAAAGGAGAAGAATAAATCAGGTTGTGGGTCTGATCCCCCGTCAGGGCACATACAAGAATCAACCAATGAATACACAGATAAGTGGAACAACAAATTGATGTTTCTTTCTGTCTTATGGAAGGATACGTGCTGTGCTTGTGGTGTGAATGAGAAGGCCAAGAATCCTTGAAGTATCAAATGCTGAGAGGAGAAAGCAAGAGGGTAGGTAATGGAGGTAGAGCATGAGGTGATGGTACGATCCATGCAGAGGTTTCTCTTTAAGGCCTAAGATGTATTTATTAAATGGGAGCAAGTGAAGCAGATGAACGGCCCATTTTCTTCTAAGAGAGATGGTTCGTTGGTGGCACTTTAGATAATGGAATGTAAGAAAGAAGAAAATGCAAAGATGAATAGAACAAAGACATAGATGCTATCAAGAAGCTATTGGAATTGTCCGTCTATCAGAGGTCCCCAAATTACGGCCCGCAGGCCAAATTGCAGCCACCTGAGGCCATTTATCCGGCACCTCTTTCATTGGCGGTCAGTATATGGAGTGCTGTATGTGGCGGCCCTCCAACGGTCTGAGGGACAGTGAACTGGCCCCCTGTGTAAAAAGTTTGGGGACCCCTGGCTCTAAGTGATATCGGTGAACTGTGTCAGGACATTGGCTCTGGCAACAAAAGAGGAAAGCAACTTTGAGGAATGCATAGGAAGTAGGACTTGGTTTCCTCTAGAGGATGAAAAAAAGGAAAAAATTGAAGATGACTTCCAGGTCCATTACTCATTGTTGAAATATTTCGAGTTATGGTTAAACCTCTTACTAACCTGACTCAGGTTAGCACTTCTCAAAAGAATAAATTTATCAACCTAAAACCTCAATCCCTATCAATAGCTGAGAGGTATTGTTCTAATATTGAAAAGTTGTTTTTAAACTTTTTTGTTTAAAAGTAATTGTCAACTCCCAAGCTGTCATAAAGAAAATAATCCAGAAAGGACCTGTGTACATTACATCCAGTTTCCCCTCATGGTACTTATACTGCAATATTACAACCAAGAAATCAGCATTGACATATTCCGGCAATTGTGCTCATATTTCCCCAGTTTCATATATGCTTAGCTCCATGCAATTTTATGCCATGTGTAGATCTTGAGTCCACCACCACAGCCAAGATACAGAACAGTCCAGTTACAAGGGTATGTTGGGCTCTGTTGTAACCTCAGCCACCTCCCTCTCTTTCCGGTTCCCTATTCCCTGGCAACTACAAATATGCTCTTTATTCCTATGATTTCCTTATTCAAAATAATGTATTCATGGAATCATACAGTATATAATCTTTTGATATTGGTTTAACATTTTTTTTATCATGCTCTTGAGATCTATCCAAGTTGTCATATGTATCAATAGCCCACAGTTCCTTTTTATTGCTGGATAGTGTTCTATGGTGTGGATGTAACTTTGTCTGTTTAACCATTCAGCTATCGAAGGACATCTAGGTGGTGTCCCAGTTTGAGCTATGCAGAATAAAGCTTATACAAACATTGGTGTGTAGCTTTTTGCGTGAACAAAAGTTTTGATTTCTCTGGAACCAATATCCAAATGGACTAGAGCCCTACTCTTTCTTTGCCAGTCAATTTAGTTTGCATAATGCTTTGGTTTCATATTTAAAGGATATGCATTTTTTTATAGTTGTTATTTACTTAATCAATAATAGACTTGAGGATTTTGTACTTGGCTAGTTGCCCATATTTCATTACATTCTTCTTGGTTTGTTTTTCTGCTTACTGGTTTAATGCCTCCAAGTTTTTATAGAATGTGATTTAACATTTAGAGTTGTAAAATATCTAAAAATTTCCTTCTTTTACTCTTGTATTTAAATAGAAGCTTAGCTAGGTAAGAAAAACTCTAGCTCCAAAGTCTTTTTTTTTTATATCATGAAACTGTTAGTGTATTATCCTTTTTCCTCCAATGTGGTTATTGAAAAGTCTGATGTCATTATGATTCTTTTGTGTGTGTGTATATGTGTGTGTGACATTGTGTGTCTGTGACAGAAACAGAGAAAAAGAGACAGAGAGAGGGACAGATAGGGACAGACAGACAGGAAGAGAGATAGATGAGAAGCATCAATTCTTCGTTGCGGCACCTTACTTGTTCATTGATTGCTTTCTCACATGTGCCTTGACCTGGGGACTACAGCAGAGCAAGTGACCCCTTGCTCAAGCCTTGGGCTCAAGCTGGTGAACCTTGCTCAAACTAGATGTGCCTGTGCTCGAGCCGATGACCTTGGGGTTTCAGACCTGGGTCAGGCTCATTTTGATTCTTGATCATGTATAGGTAAACTTTTTATTTTGAAAGCTCAGATGTCCTGTTTGATCTGAGTATTCTTAAGTTATTCTGCAGGTGTTTTAAGTATATGGTATTACTTTTTTTCTTGTTTGTCTTACATAGGACTCTATATGCTTTTATTGAATTCTGATGTTTTTTCATTCAGTCTGAGAATTCTTACCCATCATTATCTTTTTAATTGCTAGACTTTATTTGTTAATTCCATTGATCATCTTTCTTTCAGGAAGCTTGAACTCTGTAGTTGCTTTGGATACGATTTGTGGCCATCTTTCTTACATTGAGGCTATCCCTTGTCGCTGTCTATGATATCTGCTCGTGGCAACTTGGATATGTAATCCTCAAGTCAAATTTAAATAATGGCTGGAACGTGGCTTGCTCATTTTCATCCTACACAAGTATTTTATTGTTTATTTATTTGTTCATTTTACCCTTCACTAGAGGACAAACTTCATGAAAGCAATCCGGTCTTACTAACTCATGCACGTGGGCTGAGAGAGTTCTAATCACCAAGAGTGTGGTTGCACAGAATAGACAAAAAAAAGGGGTACAAGATGAGTTCAGAAAGGTAAACAGGGGCCAGATCAAGTAGTCATCAAAAGCCCAGGTACAGATTTTGGATTTTATGTTCAGTGTGAGGAAACACAATGATAGATTTTAAGAGGAGTGAGTTCATTCCTCTGGCTGCTATGGAGAGAATAGAGTGGACTTAGGGAGACCATCACTGAAGCTCCAGCTGCATTTTGAGAAGAGAGGATAACGGCCTGAAGACAAGAGTGGAAGTGAGGGATGACAGGAGTAATGGGCTCCTGTTCTGGGTGTTGTGTTGGCAGATCTTGTGATGGCCTGAGACTAGGGAGGGGGTGGGGATCAAAGAACTTGAGAATGACACCTAGATGCGTGGCTTGAGCAACTACTGTGTGTTAGAATGTGTTGCTGGTGAGGGGTACCCATAATATATGTTTATGGGAAGAAATGAAGAATTGTGTTTTGAACACCAGATTAAGAACCTATGAGTCTTTTAAATGTAGAAGTCAGATACATAACCAGAGGCTTCAGGACAGAGGCAGTGGTGGGATTTAGCCATTTGCACCTAATTTTTTGTTGAGTTTGTTGAACCAATTCTTAAAATGGCACTTGTAATCAGGGTTCTCTCTAATGTGGGCACCTGGGCAGCCGTCCAATGTGGAAATCACAAATTTAATTCTTAATTATTTTTTAACATTCATCGGTGCAACAACATATCTAAGTGCCTGTAGTAATGTTCATTCCATCAATAAGGGAAAAGAATTATAAGTGAGGATGTCAGTCAAGAGGCAATATGGAAATATCTTAAATAACAGTTTTATTGTTTTTTCTCAGGTATTATTTAATATTTTCCATTAATATTTTAAAACTCATAACATAATCTAGTTTTGTGTACCTCATTTATTGTTCTTATTTAGATATTAAATGCATGAAATAGTAAACTACCTTTCGGTATATTTCTTTATTTTTCAATTTTTTTATTTTTCTGAAGTGAGAAGCGGGAGGCAGAGAGACAGACTCCTGTATGTGCCTGACTGGGATCCACCTGGCACCCCACTAGGGGGCGATGCTCTGCCCATCTGGGGTGTTGCTCTGTTGCCACTGAAGCCATTCTAGCTCTTGAGGTGAAGGGCATGGAGCCATCCTCAGCACCCAGGTCAATTTTGCTCCAATGGAAATGGAGCCTTGGCTGCGAGAAGAAAAGAGAGAGATAAAAAGAAATGAGATGGGGAAGAGTGGAGAAGCAGATGGGTGCTTCTTCAGTGTGCTCTGACCGGGAATCAAACCTGGAACTTCCACACGCCAGACCAACGTTCTTCCATTGAGCCAAATCAGCCAAGGCTTATCTCTTTTTCTTTATACTTAAAATGGTTAGTTATTAAATTATTTGAATCCCACCACTGGACAGAGGTCAAGATTCGGGATAGTTATAACAATAGGACTCACTACAATTACCTAGGGAGGAACCCAATACATGGAAGATAAGGGGCCTGTGTTACGGTTGAGAGAGGGAACAGAGGAAGAGGCACTAGTAAAGGAGGCTAAGAGAAGCAGCATCTATTGATGTGGGGAGGAGCATGATCATCAGGAAACCAAGAGCAGATGCTGTTGTATGGAGTAGAGAATGTCCAAGTGTTTTGAAAAAATAGCAAAACGTCAAGTGAGAAAAGGAAAAAGAAGAAACGATCATTGGCTACCGAGAAGAGTATTTTCAAAGGATGGTGGGGAGAGGTGTCTGAGTAGAAAGGGTTGAGTGCTACAATGAGGGAAAAAGTAGAGACCCACCATAGAAATTCATTCAAAATCACTGCTGGGAAGGGAGCTGAAGAGTTAGACAGAAATGTGGGATGTGCTCTGTTTCTCCTTTTGTCACAGAAGGAAACCAAGAGGTCAGCGCAAGTGAAAGAATAGGGAAAAACATCCATATGAAGTGAAATTTTAAAAAATCAAATGAAGTTAGTAAAACAGTTGGTTTCCTTGGAAGATTTTAGATATGCATTATTAGTTTATTGGCAAAAGAGTCTTGAGCCATTTTGTGAAAGCTGAAAAACTATGCCATCAGCCACATTTAAGAAATTGTTTATTATTTTATATTGATACTAAAATGCTTAGATAATTTTTAGTTATACAAATAAAGAACTTGTAAGATGACTATAGCCTTGTAATTTAAAATTATCACATGCAATAAAACTATTAAATTACAATATTAGGCCATGAAAATGAATAATTTAAAGGCTACGAGGAAAGCTTCCCCTTTAATAAGTTCATAAGGTGTCAAACTTTGTAATTTATTACAGATTCTTAAGCTAATTTACTGTTATTAATGAGAATGAGAAATATTTCATTTCCTAAATATTCTATTTATGTATTCCTCTCTAATGAGGAAACAAAAGGTCTAATTTGTTAAAGATGTTCTTTAATTGATTCCAAAGGGAATACTTAGAATATAATTTGCTGACTGGTTGTATGCAATTCCTGATTTCTTCCATTCAATGACATTCATAATTTTATGATGGCTAAACATTATGACCCTGTTGTACTGTGATTCTGAAGGACTAGAGTTCCCAGTTAATTTTTACTATCAATTTTTGTGGTTTAATGAAAATAACCCTGGAATTAAGACACAGGTACTCTAGACCTTCCTCAACCATTAATCAGTTGTGCAATATTAGGTTTATTTTTAGTTTGGCTAAAAGCAAATTTTTGATTTCCTAAGGTGGAGGTAAAAACAAGTTTTTTTTCTGGAAAAGTAGGACCTTTCCACCAAGAACACAGAGGAGTAAGTAAGCAGATAGATGCAGATAGATAGATGACAGCAAGGTAGATAGATTGATTGATGATGATAATATGTGTTGCCATTTACTGCCAAATACTTTTCTAGTTGGGAGAAAAAAGGTCATTACTGCAAGAGGGAGTAGGCTTACAGATCTCTTCATTCAAAACCAAGCCTGATACATGCGATCAGGCAGTAAGAGACCAGTATCCCGCCATCTGTGAGGGAGGTAGTGGCTTTGTCTGGTCAGGGACAAGACAGTAATTTTTTCAGGGTGCCTCCTTATATGGAGCTAGCTGAGTATTATGTCTGCATTGCACATACACAAAACCCAAACTCATGGTCACAACCTAATCATTCCATGGAGGCAGTTGTGCCTAAATTTTAGCTACTATACTACAACCAAATTGTGTTTTCTTCTTAATGATTTAGGGATTATTTTCTTTAACAGTTTAGGGAAGAATCTGGAGGCAGGTCCTGTAAGGGTTTGTTTAGTTTAGAAGAGATTTTTAGGAGTCCAACATTTACAATTTACTTCTGTAAATAAATTACCAGAGCTAAACATTAGATTGCTCAATGGCAAAACAATGGTGAAATTAAGACCCTCTTAAGTCCCAGGCAGGATGATGGGGAGGCCCTCTGAGATAATGCCTGTGAGTTTTCTCAGGTGAGTTCATATAACTTCACCAAAGAAGACAGCCCTAAAACTGCTTCATTTGCAGCACTCAAACTTTAAAATCTGTATCTCACTGGATATTTGTTACAATATATATTTGTCATTCTTAGAAGGGTATTAACTCCTAAATTCTATGACTCTGAAGAAAAGTTTAGTGATCTGTTCATAGAACCAAAATTTCTCTTAGCTTTGGAAATCATGATGGGCAGAACAAAAGTGGGCCCCTGACAGGGTCCTGACACTGGGAAGTAAACACCACATGATATTATGTGCATGGAATATGAAATGCAAAAGCCAAATCATTCTTTAACCCACCTGCCCATGTGTTAGGTCTCTTATTAATGTGCTCTGCCAAGATGGGGTCTTTGGTCTTTGGTGCTAAAGATACACAGAAAATTTGGACAAAGTCCAGAGGATAATAAGACAATTATTAACAATGTAGAAAAAGGACCTAGGAAGAAAGGTCAAAGACACACAAAACCCTTCAGAGAAGACTTATCACAGTTTTAAAGTGAGTAACCAACCATTAAGAAACACCAAATCAAGGAGAGTAGTCAAGTTGTTAATCATTAGAGGACAGTTTCCAGAGAACATGGAATCTTATCTGCAGGTGGTTAAGGGTTTGAGGGTCTTTTGTTTGGACGGTTTCAGTCTCATGTTATCTCAAGTCATGGGCTTAAGGTGCTGAACCTCTTGAGTTAATTTATAAAAAGGATACTCAAGCTTATTCGAAGGAAGATATTTATTCCCCCCCCCATGTCAGATGAAGAGCTGTAACAAAACAATAGAAATTGAGACTCAACTTCTTCATTCTAGTAGCCCAGTTGTCATTCTCTTGAAATAATTTATTGAAGTAAAAACTCACCCAGTACCTCCAAAACTCACTTGAATATTCCATTTCTGTTTTCAGTTCTTTCTCAGAAACTTGATGTCCCACACATACTTGCTGAATACACCCTGAATTTATTCCAAACTTACTTAAAATATAAACCTTTACTTACGTTCTCCCCACCATCCCCTGAGAATGCCTTTGTTCACCCTTTCTATCTGTTAAAATACTACTATTTTATTTCCTATTTCTCATGGCCAATTCAATTGGCATTTCGTCCAAGTAAACTTCCTTAGTTCTCTCCTTCCCCTCTGTTAGAACTAATTTCTCCCATATGCACATATGGTAGGATAGCTTCTATAGCACTTTGCACCTTTATTTTAACTCTGCTTTTGAAAATAGCAGCTCAATTATTTGATTGCCTTCTCTTCTAGAAATAAAGTCCCTCAGGGATAAGAGAAATCATTCCTTCTCCTGCTCCTCACAGTGCCATGCACAGAATAAATACTATTTTTGAAGGCATGCTCTCTGTAATAATTGATGTTATGAACCCTTGTGCATTCTTTTTCTTCATAACTGGAATATGCTCTCTTATCCTAGGGAAAGTAATCTCTTTTTCTTCTTTACAACTAGCCACAGGACTTACATAGCCTCAGTGATAGTTTAAAAAACTAATTTCACTAAGACAGTGGTTCCCATTATTTTAGGCTTTAGACTCAAATCCGTATGAGTTACCCATTGGTGCATAATAAACTACCCTCCAAACTCAGTGGCTTAAAATTTATACTGAACGAAGCTCACAGTTCCTGAAGGTCAGTGATGGAGGCACAATATCTCTGGTCTTCAGCTTCATGATTTCATGGGCTGCAATCAAGGTGTTGGTCAAGAATCTGCAGCTTGATCTGAAGCACCTCCTGAGGAAAGGTCCATCATGTGGCCATTGGCTGTTCGCTTGAGGTTCCTTGCTGACCATGGGTAGAAGCTGCTCTCAGCACCTTGCTACACAGGCCTCTCCAATATGGAGCTGACTTCATCCAGGCTGGGGAGGGAAAGATGCTATAGCATAGAGAGCTTCAGCCAGCCCTGTCTGCAGGTTCTCAAGCTGCCTTAGACTGCATAAGCTATTGAAGACTGAAAAAAGGAATCAATTTTTGTCTTTTTTATTTATTTTTTATTTTTTTTACAGGGACAGAGAGAGAGTCAGAGAGAGGGATAGATAGGAACAGACAGACAGGACGAAGAGAGGTGAGAAGCATCAATCATTAGTTTTTCGTTGCCATCGCAACACCTTAGTTGTGCATTGATTGCTTTCTCACATGTGCCTTGACCGCGAGCCTTCAGCAGACCGGGCAACCCCTTGCTGGAGCCAGCGACCTTGTATCCAAGCTGATGAGCTTTTGCTCAAGCCAGATGGGCCCACGCTCAAGCTGGCGAGCTCGGGGTCTCGAACCTGGGTCTTCCGCATCCCAGTCCGAAGCTCTATCCATTGCACCACTACCTGGTCAGGCTCAATTTTTGTCTTTTGTCGTTCCTGACAGCAGACCACAGTCCACAAAACACGTCTGCTTACAGAAGTCAAGTGAGTTTGAGAAATGAATCAAACTAAAATAACACTTGAGAAGATTCACAAAACAAATAAAAATACTAAAATATCTGTAATATATAGATAGTTGACTCTCACCAGGCTGGGTATATATGGCATGGGTGCACTTACACACAGATTTTTTTTTCAGTAAATATAGTTAGTACCTGTGAATTTTGAATCCAAGGATTCAACCAGCCATAGATTAAAAATAGGATTCTCCCATTCCCAAGTACTTTTTCAAACTTGAATGGCAAAATACTGTTTTTATCCATGTTTGGTTGAATCTGTGGATACAAAGGGAAGACTGTAGAGTAAAAAGTTATACAGTACATGGATTTTTACTGGAGGTCTGGGGGTGGTGGTGACAGGTGCTCCCAACCCTCACATTGTTTAAGGACCAACTGTATTAAATTTCCTTGTAAAGAAACTGTTTCCTTCTTACTTTTTCAGGGTTTCCCAAATTTGTTTGGCAAGAAATCCCTTTAACCACTTACAAAATGAGTTCTCTGTAGAATGTCCTTGTGCAAATAGGTATTATCAATATAAGGAGGAATAATCACTTCTGCCAACATACCCACCGCACAAGAAACTGAAAGCACGTGAGAGGCATTTTACTTCGTGCAAGCTACCCAGGATCATGGGAGAGAAGCCTGAGTGAGTGGTACAGTTTGAAGCAGGCACTGTTGTGCAAATTCCATGAGGAAGTTTGACAAGTTGTGGCTTGGATGAACTCAGCGTACAGGTGTGTATAAGCAGGTACAAACCTTGCCTGTGAAACTTGCTTGAAATAGGTAAAATATTAACTTACCCCTTACAGACCTGGGGCATATATCCTCACCACTCACGTTCCCCTCTCTCTTTTATGTTTTTACTCTTAAGAAAGTCAGTGGGTGTTGAGGGAGGGGATGAAGAAGAGGGAGAAGACAGATCCCAGTAACATCACTATTGCCTGGGCTAACAATTACAGAGACTTGAACACCAGGGCTGCGTTTTTCTCATGTAAACAATGCCAAGATCAAATGGGGATGCAGTGGGGAGAAACAATGAAGAGAGACACTTTCAGCAGGGGACTGAAATTGTTTCAGACAACTGTGACATTTGCCGAGCTGTGACCTATCCACTGCCTGGCAGCTGCTGATTTTATCCCGGAGTGAGACTTTTCCCCTTTTTCCTTCACAGCACAGTATTAACAAATTGTTCTGGAAAACATCAAAGTTATTTGAAAAGGTTCATTATGGCTTATTATTTCTTTATGCAAAATGGCTGTTTTATGAGATTACCTCCTTGAACTTTTCACATGGATCGCGAGCCAGTCTCATTTGCTAATGGAGACTCTCCGCCAGAGTCCTTCGCTGCCCTTGTCTCTCCCAACCATTACTTTATAGATAATAACTTACAATTTGTGTAAGTGAGGCGGGGGATAACCTAGAACCTAGGGTGATGTTCTCAGTGCTGCCATATGATGTGAACACACCAGAGGGATATTTTCAGGGAGGGGGTCCTTGTCTTGTTCATAGCTTGGAGGGAAGTACAGAAAGGCAGGTGGTACTTGCTGTTGGGGGCAAGACTGGGGCTAACTTCAGAAGCTCCCAGTCATTGCCCAGAAGTTTCATTCCTAAGATGCTGCTTGCATCTGTTATCATTAAGAAGATCATGAATTCACAAGGAAGGAATTCCACCCTTCTTACCTGTGACTTGAGCATGGAGAGGTGGAGGCAATAATTAGGCTTCTGCTGCTGCTAGCAATTATTCAAGTGAATAAGGGGATAGACAGGAGTGGAAAGAATAGTAGAACCAACTAACCATCTTAGCAAGAAAAACATGCTCTGGATGGGAGGTTCACAAAGCACTCAGCTCCCTCAGTAACCACCCACGTGGGACTGGGCACTGGGTAAAGGTTGGCTTACCTACTTGAGTTTCTCATCTGTAGGAATCACTCCTTTGATATCAAAAGAAATATTTTATGTTCTCTATTTGGGGAATTTCTGTGTAGTATTTTTTTTAATTTTTAATTTTATTCATTTTAGAGAGGAGACACAGAGTGAGAGAGAGAGAGAGAAAGAGAGAGAAAGGGGGGGGAGGAGCTGGAAGCTCAACTCCCATATGTGCCTTGACCAGACCAGTGCAGGGTTTTGAACTGGCGACCTCAGTGTTCCCAGGTCGACGCTTTATCCACTGCGCCACCACAGGTCAGGCTGTAGTATTTTTGTTAAATGGATGCATCCCCTCTCAGAAGCAAGCAGAGATGTTCTAAATTGATTTCCAAAAAAGGGAAAGAGAGGAGGTTGTAGAGGGCAACCTATGTTCCCTGAGTAGGAGGAGGGGGAAAATGAGGATTAAATTAACTTCAAAGGATGTAATAAGACAGAAAGAATAGAAAAAAGAAGCTAAGGAGCTTAGGAATTTCATTTTTGTCAAAGGTAGTATGATGAGTGTTTACGTAATATTTGGGATGTAATTTTGGAGAAAGTGTATCATACAAAACTTAACTTAGGTTTTATTTTAGTTTTGGTTCTTCTATCCAGAAACACAAAGTAACTGAAAACCACAATCTAGGAAAGAGGGAGAGGTCACAAAATTACAAATACCTCAAGATTTTTATGAGGGTAAGAAATAATGTTTATTTCTATTAGAAAACTTACTTTTATTCAAGGATGAGTAGAAGGTTACTGAAAAAACAATTGTTTAAGCCTGTCCACTCTGACTTTGCCCACATTAGGAGAATTGTTATTTCACCTCTCTGGTTGCCAATGTTTTTGACTATATGTAAAATATATGGTTCTTGCCAAAGGAAGCCACCTTAATAATGTTAGGAATTGCAGGACATCTGAGATTTGAGCCTTGAGAAAGAGACAAAGAGGAGGAAGATGTTTCTTTGCTGCAACTTATTTTGGAAAATCAGATACTGTTTCAAGATTAGTATAATGTAAGAATATCAAATCAAAAAAGCACAAAGTACAATAGGCCTTTTCTTCTTCAATGAGCCTTTCTTCTGTGTTGAATCGCTTGAATTAAGAATTAAAATGAAAAAATGGGCAGCTGTGAGAAACTTTCATCTTTTGTGTGGTATGTATGTGTGCGTGTATATATTAGCTAAAAGGCCTTCACTTGCAGACAGAAAATAATGGAATTAGGATATGTACCTGATGGTCAAATAAGTTTGTAAATATGGTATATATGTTTGCTCGCTTATAGTTTGCACTGGGTTTGGGGGAGAGGCTGTAAGCAGGTAGGATCCTTATAGCCTAAGGCTTAGTTTTAAAACTAAGCTTTTCCTCACACCCTTGACTGTTGCATGATGTGGGGTGGTGCACTTTCATGAGGAATCCCATTATGCCTCAGATAAGTGACTTTGTATCAGAGGCTTCTTTATTTGTTTATTGGATTAAAGGTTTGGATTTCTACATTATAAAGGAGAGCAAGGAGAGGAGAACAGAGAAAAGGCCACATGGAGGAGAGGAAAGGCAGCCAAGATGGAGGAGTGCTGAAGGAGAAGCTAGTTTGTGCAGAGAGAAGGAGATGGGGAACAGAGGTGAATAAGGCTGGTGAGCTAGAAACCTTTGATCCTAGGAAACTCAGATAAGTCAGTGGCTTTGGGAGCCCTGAATGAAAAGGGAAGTGTTTTTCCACTGTGTGTATTTCTTGCCCACCTGGTACAAGCTAGAATTAAAGCTAATGACCCACCAGTTCTTGGCTCCGTTGTTTCATTACCGTCTGTCTGAATTAAATGCGAACCTACATGGGCCAGGTAACTGTGATGGTGTCCGTGGCTACTGGCTTTACAGTAGTACCCTTTGAGGTATTGCGATTAAGGAGACCCTGTACCTAATGGTGATGCCAGCACTCCACCAAAATGCCTGTGGATAGGAGGTATTGGCAGGTGGGTGATCAAGATAATTGTGTATCTGAAAAATGCCTAGCCACATGTGATTAATCAGGGAGATGAATATTTACTGTGATTTACTCAGCCAAACAATAAAATCACCAGGCCATCATATGACATTTTGACTGTGGTTATCTGATATTATAATAAAAAAGTACCAATCACTCATCATATCAGTCAATATGATAGGCCAAGTTAATTCAAATATTTATGGAGTACCTGTTGCATGCAAGGCATTGTACTGACTACTATGAAGAATGAAAAAAAATAAAAAACAAGAAAAAAGAAAAGAAAAATAAGAGAGAGACATAAATCACAAATCTAGATGCTTAAAATAATCTGGATACTTTTACCAGATGAGAACTTCAAAGTATTATTCCCATTATGGGGGTGCCTCAAATTAAATTACAAAAGAGTTTCGATGTAAATTATTACAAAAAGGACTGCATTTTAAATGCTCAAGAAAATCTTGATCACTTAAGAAAATCATAAATTTTCTTCTATAAGGCAAAGAAAGGAAGACCAGGGAAAGAAAGAAAAATAAAATAACTTTTAAAAAATTCTGGTAGTCTATGATACTTGTAATTTTTTAATTGTATACTTATTTAGAAGAGGGCATATCTATTATCGTGTAGTGAAATTCCATTTTTTAAAACAAACAGCATAATATAGCCAATCTTTAAGAAAGGTGTAACATAAACATTGTTTTCTTTTTCCTTGAGTGGCAAAAAAAAAAAAAAAAAAGTTTCCTTACAGCGCTTACCACAAAGCTATCTCATAAAGGACAAAAAGAGTTTCTTTCAAAATGAAAGATAACTTGTAGTACATGGTGTTGTAAAGAAAAGTTCTCTTATTTTTCCATTTAAAGAAAATATCTTTTTGTTTTGTTGGACAGGACTTTTACCCTGTACAGGTTAAAAAAATAAATAAATAAAGGCATCAGAATACATTTACATTCCTGTCTTAAGAAAGAATGTGTGTTTAAAAAATAGTATTTTTAACTGAATGTAGAAACATTAAAAACATAATTTAAATGACCTTTCTTTGCAGTAATCTAATTTATTTCCTGACATAATGCTAATTTATATAACTGTGGGTTTTGGGGGAAAACACATAAAGAATAAGCAAATATTTGCTGGTTTCAGTTTATATATATATATACTAAACATATGTATATATATATATATATATATATATATATATATATATATATGTACTATACAGATAAGAAGGCTCATGTAGAAGTTTCAATTTGAAAAAATATTAGAATACTTTCTTTTCATTTATTCTGATGGGTTGTGAAGGTCAAAAAGAGATCAATGCACAGAGGACAGTATAGTTAGGAGTAATTTAATTAGGGTTGTCTAGATCTGAAATATCATCTAATCCACTTATTGCTAGTGTGGAAATGTGTGTAATTATATTTGTCAAAAGTGATTATGTACTTTTTTTTAAGACCTGCAAAGACTTATACCATAAATCCCATGAAGAAGTCAGCCCTACAGAAATAAAAATTAAATGGACAATATTTAATGTCAGGTTTGCTACTTCTTTTAAAGTACAAAGCATTCCCCCCCCTTCCTGTGTGAAAATGATGCCTTGTAACAACCATAAGCATCAGATAAGAGGTATTTGTGCACAGTCCCTCAGCTCCTAAAGGAAGCTGACCTGTCACACTTGCAAGGATGACATAGTATGGTCCTTGGGAGGTCTCTCCCTCAGGTTACATTTCAATGTCATGTTCCTTGCTGGTGTCAAATAACCCACCATGTTGTAATAAGGCCAACCCTATCTATCATCATCAATCACCCTGTCCAGGGGAGTTCCAGCAATAGGACGTTCAGAGGCAATGTGATATGTGGGTTCCAAGGTGGAACGCAGTAGTCAGGACCCCAGAGAAACTTCCTGGGGTGCTGAGCTCTCATTGGTTTCTTCCTTAGGACCAGACCTGGGTGTCAGCTTAGGAGGTGCTGTGCGAATATGGTGATCAGAATGCATCTGCTTGGTTACTTTGTCAGAGATTGCTGAACGCTAGTGCAATTAACAGGCATGGTGATGATTTTATGGGAGCTCTGACAGTTTTTCCCTTGATGTTTCTATGTAGATACCAAATCCACAGAGAAGCTGATAAGAAACATTATAATTAACAATTAATAAATAAGACTCCTCAGTAAGGAACATGCCTGACTCCCAGAGGCTTCTAGATGCATTTAGTGACTAATTACATGAGCAATTCTGTCACCTGTGACCCTGTGTTGAGACCTCTCATTAAATAGGAGGTTTCACAAAGTTATTCAATCTGTTCCAGGAGCATGGAGTAGATGTAAAATCTCAATCCCCGCTTGTAAGAGTTTCACAAGTACTGATATATGTTGCCTAGAGTTCAGCTCCAAAGAGGTTTTAGGTTTTTGTTAAATTATCCCTATTTCATCGAGCATTTTCCTAAGTCCTGCAAAACACTGAGTGAATATAACATCAGCCTTGCCTCACTCTCAGGACTGTGTGGGGCAGTGGGGGAGGTGGGGGCTGGGGAATGTGGTTGACGATGACTGGGTTACCATCTTCTGAGCAGGCCTTTCTGTGGAGACCTGCATCCCTGACAGGATGCCACAGTGGTCTAACTTCTGCAGCTTTATATTTCTTTTGCCCACCCTGAGACGTAAACAACCACGGTTTACAAAAGTTTAGGTCTTTTCTTGTTTTAATGAACCAAGAACACATCACTAAACTGGCAACAGAGAAGGGAAGCTGTTCAGCCATTTTCCTGCCCCGCTTCCAATGGAGCAACAAAGCAGGACAGAAGTCAGAGCTCCATGCTAAGTTTCAGGTTGCCATATGGACTCGGATGAAAGTGAAAGTCAATGACTTGGCTCCTTTTCAAGTCATATACATGAAAGTGTGATAAGAACACAGGAGTGGGGTTTTTTTTAAAGCACACTTTAATTAAAGATCACAGCATGTTCCCCTCAGCTTTCTCACATTTAGGACTGGCAAGCCCAAGATGAGTTCACATCAGTGACCAGGGACAGGAAGAAAAATGCTCGTGTCTCGTGTTTTTGCAGTAGCCTCACAGACTTTATTTGTAGTGCTTATCATTTTAGGGTACAAGGTGTTGTGATGTGGTGCCCCAAAGACCAGTTTTGAATCCCAGGCCTGATGTGACGTTGGTGAAGCTGTTATGACCGCAGAGTTTCTTGAGTGTTCTGGTTTTTCACGAAACATCATAAACCACACCAAAATCTCAGGGATAAGGCAGCAGCACTCAGTTTGCTATGCCATAGAGTCTGCAGATCACAGTGGAATAGGCTGTCCCTGCTCCTTCAGCAGGAACTCAGCCTCAGCCAGAAAGAGGGAGCCCACGAACTGGTGGGCTCACTCAGAACTTTCACTGCTCACGTTATTTGGCACCTGCGTTGGGATGAATCAGAAACTGGCTCAGCTAGCACTGTCACTTGGAGCACTTAGACATGCCCTGGGCGTCCTCACAGCATGACAGCCTCAGGTGTCCAACTTCTCACACCACCATTCTGGGCCAGAAGAACAAATGCCTCAGGGACCAACACAGAAGATGCATAGCCTTTTAATATGCCTTTCAAGTCAAACAGGGTAATGGTGTACTCTACTCTTCAAAGCTGTCACAAGGCTCCCCAGACTCAAAGGGAGAAAGTGTAGATCCACTTCTAAACATGAGTGTCACAGAATGAGGGGCCAGGCAATGTATGTAACAAATTTATAAAAATGCCGTGAGGATTAAATGAGAAATTATACATAAAACACTATCATACAACCAGGAAATTAAAAGGTACTAAATAAATGGAGCTCAGTTCAGACTCCTATGAAAATTGCTAAGGTCTATTTCAGTCCTTCCCAGCTGTGCACAAGGTCAGGTGGAATAGATACAGAACCACCCTGCACATGCGCTGAGCCCCTCACTACGCTCACTGAGCTGTGCATTTCCTGGCCTGTGGTTGGCTGGTGACAGGCATGAGATTATAAATTAATTAGTATACTTTTTGAAATCTTGTAGGAGGCAATGATACCTAAGGCAGTTTATTAAGGAATGAGGTTCATGCCCCAAAGCGCTTTTGAAAAGGTGCTTTGGAATTACTGACAAATTACACTTTGGACATTGATATTGATAAACATGCCAAAGCAGATTTAATTTCATGAATATGTAACTGTGTAAGTGTTTTGGAAAGCCCAGGGATCCCTTATTATCACTTATCAATGCCATTCACTCAGAATCTTAAGGGCACCACTTTTGCTTAACTTTTTTTTTTTAACCCCTACTGGCTGAGATTGTGCAAACCAATGAAAGAAGAGGTTAGGTGGGAAAATTTTGCAACCAAAACAAAGTGAGTTTGCACAGCTCTGAATAAAATGTGGCAGCCTCTCCCGTGTCCCAATAACACATCTGAAATGAGGTTATTAGGATTATTAATTCACATTAGTGGCTATTAAAAACACTACCTGAAGATTTGCTGCTGGAACATCATTTTTGTGTGCGTCAGAAGAAGGCCTTGTCTGCAGAGGGACCTCGACACTTAACTAGATGCAATCTATCATGGGAGGCATCTGAGGGGGACAGCAGACAGCAGAGCCCACAGCCAGGTTGGGACTGCTGCCCTGTGGTAAAGGAAAGCAGATGTGAGATGCTTTTGTTCTTCTGGTGATATCACAGGACCGGATGGTGCTCCAATACAGAAAGTGACAACTGTATGCTCCCCAACTCCCTGAGATATGTGTGCTTAAAATCCAACCCAGCGTGGGCTGTTCCATGAAATTCTGAGTGGCATATAAAATCTTCAACCTGGGTGAAGTGTGACTGAAGTCAAAAGGAACCAGCTGAAAATGTCAGCCTTTTGTAAGGGGGTCCTAGGGGTTCTCGGGGAGCCCATGGAGACGTGGCTATCTCCCTTTGATCCCCCATTAACTCAACTCAGAAAGCAGATGCCTGCTGCTTTAAGCAAGAGAAGAAACACCATTAGAGAGAGGCTGCTGTCAGAATTCATTAGGGGAAACAACAATATAGCTGAGAAAGAGCATTTTATTTAGGGGAATGATCATGGGAGAAACTCACACACACAGAAAAAAGAAACATACAGGAATAGGGTATAGAAACAGTGTATTCCTCGTCTCTCTAGCAGGAAGGGACCTGTCAGTCACATGGAGGGTCAAAGCTATGCGAGAACATGGGTTCCCTGCAAATTCTGTTCAGGTGAGTGAGAAGAGGACCCTCCCACTATACCTTTGTGAGCCAAGCCTCTGAGTTCTTCCTCATCTCCAGGCCGTCCACCGTGAGCCCAGGCATGCAGGGCGCCAGCCACGGGAACTTTCCCCCACACTGTCTCACTGTCTGTGCAGAAGGGCGTCTTCTTACCTCTGCACACAGCAGTCAGGCATTCTAGCTAACCATGCTCTGAGTCTGGAGGAAGCAGGTAAGGGATCCTGGACACTAAGGTGGACTGATAGGTAATGCTTACACCCAGCTGCCACACTCTCCACCCTGACCTTTCGATGCATGAACCATGGAAGACTCAGTGCTGCATACCAGTTCTCAGAGCAGCTGAGTCACATGTAGTTCAGAGGTCAGAAATCCTGGAACATTCTAGGACTGTGAAAACATTCCTATGGTTTGTGGGATGATTTGATGATAGGAATATACCCTAAGAACACCATAGCACTGTTCGAAAAGAAGAAATGCGCCCCCATGTTCATGGCAGCATTGTTCACAATAGTGAAGATCTGGAAACAACCCAAGTGTCCCTCAGAGGACGAGTGGATTAAAAAGCTTTGGTACATATATACTATGGAATACTACTCGCCCATAAGAAATGATGACATTGGATCATTTACAACAAAATGGATGGACCTTGGTAACATTATATGGAGTGAAATAAGTAAATCAGAAAAAAACTGAGAACAGCATGATTTCATACATAGGTGGGACATAAAAGTGAGACTATGAGACATGGACAAGAGTGTGGTGCTTACAGGGTGGGGGGAGGGAGGGGAAGGTGGAATAGGGAGGAGGGGAGGGGCACAGGGAAAACCAGATAGAAGGTGACAGAGGACAATTTGACTTTGGGTGACGGGTATGCAACATAATTGAATGATAAGATAACCTGGAGATGTTTTCGTTGTACATATGTACCCTGATTTATTGGTGTCACCCCATTAAAATTAATAATAATAAAAAACACAAATAAAACCAAAACTCAGTCTGGCCTAGAAAACCAGAAGGTATGTTTGCTTGCAGAGGTCACACACAGAAGAAGCCCTTCTTGAACAGGAGTTTGTCATGGAGACTGGGCTCAAGGAACCGATGACTCCCACTAAAAGAGAAGAGCTTGCATGAAATTTTCTCGTAGAGACCGAGGGACTCCTCTGTAGAGTATATGCTTGCAAAATGCAACTCTTTAGCATTACGCCATCTAAATAGTATCTGTTGAGTCCTTTAAAAAAGAAACGGTAACTGTTCTCAGTATTTTGAAATCACATCGCCTTAAAGTTCTTACCTATTGGCAAAATATGCCACATCTCTCATGGAACTACATTAAAAACATTTTTTAAGGGATTAACTGCTTTCATGTTTGGGTGTTGGGATGGCTTAATCCTCTGTTTGACTTGATTTTCAAAGTTAGGTGGCTTTCCTGATGACAATAGTACATACATTTTTTTTGTGATTGCAAAGTAATTCAAATTAAACATAATGCAAAAACATGAAAATAGAACATGAACAGTACTCAAAAACATCACCACCTACAGATAACTAGCTACCTTCCAGCCTTTTCCCTTTGATGTGTGTGCGTTTGTGGTGAATGTGTGTGTGTTGCTGTTCTTCAAAACTTGCTTCTCTGTCTCTTGATCAGTAGTCATGCCATCTACTTAGATATCAGGTTCCCCAAACACACACTATGAGTCCTGTAGGGTTCTTTTATTCTTTCTCAAAAATTTGGGATGCAGCGTCAGCAACAGCTTTGTGCATCAACCCTAGATTATTGATCACTTCATTCACCAATCCCCTGTTCACCTTAACCTCTCACTCTAGGGTAGACGTCAGCATCAGAAACTTCTCTTCTTGTGCAACCTGTACATTCCACTCCTGCCTCTAACTGCTGAGAAGAATGGGATAGGGATTGACTTTGTTTCTCTAAGAAAAGGAGAGGTGGCCCCGGCCATCGGGGAGTCATTTATCTAAATTATTTGTTTCTGATTCCCTAGACATTGCCCTCAGTTTCTTCCAGGGCCAAGTTCTTTTATTCTGCCCCTTACAGCTTTTGCCTGTTCTCCTTCCATTTCTTCTTATCCTGACTTCTGCCACACTTTTTTTGACCACTCCTGCTGTACTTCTTCCAAAACCATCCTGTGTTTGTCATGTCAAATCTTATCTGCCTTCTCTTCTGCTTTTCTCCTAGTTATTTATAAAGTTTCATCGACTTTGATGCACAAGAATCTTTCCTGCTAACCTTTGCTATATCCAAATGCACCAGAATCTTTCCTTTTAGCTTTTGCTATATCCAAATGCACAGGAATCCTATCTTTTAGCCTTTGCTATATTCAAGACCTTTCCCTGTACACACTTGTCCTTTTTTTACCATAATCATCTAAGGTTCATTTTTCCAATCTACAATAAGCAGATGCTACATGTTTCATGATTCAGATTGATGCACTGAAAGGCACACGGAGGTAGATGCACAGGAAACAAAGACATCTAAGAAATGAAACTGTCTCATATAACTCTCAAGCAATCCTGTTCATGTCTTTCATATTTCCTTTTCCTGCCAAATTGGGCCCATTCGACATTTCTGCTACACTCAGGGAGTAAGAGGAGTCACCCCTTGAGCATAGCCATCTCCTCTGCCCTCTGTTTCCTGGACATATCCTCCCTCAAATCTTGACTGGTAAATATCTCTCCTCATACATCAAATTACAAGCCTAAAAATGAGCTCTGTTCATTTCCTTTCTAAGACACCTTCTTTCCTTTCTTGACTGTCAATCATACCTCCCTGCGTTCCAGACTCAGGGGCTTGTAATCACCTATTATTCCTCCATTTCCTCCTCCGGAAGCGTTCATTCCCATGGGGCCTTGGCTACACTTCCTGAGCAGAAATCTTACAGATGAAGAGCTTTCTTTCTCACTTCCACCAGGCCTTTAGTTTAGGCTGAAATAATTTCCTGCTCAACCTGTGCTCCACCCCTTTCCTGCCCTCTTAGGTCCCTGCTTATCTCTCCCCATTCCTTAAGAATCTGACTTTTGACCATCAGAATACTCTATTTTCTCAGGTCCCTCCTCTACTGCCCCCAACGCTTCAGATGCACTTCATTCATCTGGGGTATTTTTCTTTTATAGTTTCAGACTGATTTTTCAATTTCAATAGAGAAGCATTTCACACTGTTTGCTTGACCCTCCTTTTTATCTCCTCTCCTGCCTCTCACTGTCTCTCATTCCTGCCCTGCCATTAGTTCCTGGCTCTCAGAGATACCTGGTTACAGCCTCTGACCCCTTCCAGATGTATTTCATGGCACACTGGACTTGGAGCTGGAGCACTATATTGTCCCTATCCCATGGACGATACCCCCTTTCAGAACAGTTTGGTCACACATAACAAGGTTTATTATATTTTGTTAACCACATTGCAAATGATTTCTAACACTTCTTGTTTTGAATCCCAACAAGCATGAGCAGGGCATCACGATGACTGTATCTTTAAGAATACTTCCTGACCTTGCACAGGAAATGAGAAGTGAGACAGTCCAAGAATAGCCTGGAGGACATGTGTTGTGAAACTGCTGTGAGGATACCATGGGACGTCTCCTAAGATCCAGGTAAAAGCAGAAGCAAAAGAAAGATAGTCTCAGCTGCTCAACAGGAAGTGTTCAGGCACTGGAAACTGTGAGAGTAACTCCATGGCTCACACAATGGAGAAGGTGCTTGAGACCGAGGGGCCCATTTGTCTGACCTGGGTGGAGTCGGATTGGTGCCTAATATAAGCACAAGGACAGTTGACCTGGCAGCCTGTGTTTCCTCCAGCCCAGTGTAAACCCATCCATCCATAATAATAAACTATCTCTCTCTGATGTTCAACTCTTAGGTATCACCCTTCAGCACAAAGATACCTTGAAATGGCAGGTGGTCTACGACTGTCACAACTTAATACTCAGCTTAAATGTTACTCCATTGAAGAGCCATTTAGTGTCCTAATGTTGCCCCAAGTTGGTCCCCTCAAACCAGTCCTGGGGCCTCTGTCACATGGTTTGTACTGTTTTACCTCTTGAATTGTAATACATAGTAGCAAGATCTAAATGAGATTTTTCATTGATGTAATTTCTTTTTTTTCTTTCTGAAGTGAGAAGTGGGGAGGCAGACAGACAGACTCCCACATGCACCCGACCAGGATCCACCCGGCATGCCCACTATAGGGCGATGCTCTGCCCATCTGGGATGTTGCTCCATTGCAAACGGAGTCATTCTAGTGCCTGAGGTAGAGGCCATGGAGCCATCCTCAGTGAACAGGCCAACTTTGCTCCAATGGAGCCTTGGCTACAGAAAGTGAAGAAAAAGACAGAGAGAAAGGACAGGGGGAAGATGCAGAAGGGCGCTTCTCCTGTGTGCCCTGGCCGAAAATTGAACCTGGGACTTCCACATGCTGGGCCAATGCTCTACAGCTGAGCCAACTGGCCAGGGCCTTCATTGATGTAATTTCAATGTCTTCCCAAAGATAGGCAAAGAAGCAGCAGAGTGCTTTGCTAGCCACAGCTTTAGTACCTTCATGGAAGGATGCAAACTCAGACCGTATCCCTTTATGGATCACAGAGGCCCAAACTAGTTAGTGCTTATTAGAAGGCCAATTAGAAATGTGCTCGATTTCTCTGTGTGGTATAAATGGAGTATACCAAGGTTGACTGTGAACTGAGCTATGCTCTTAAGCACCAAAGCATCCATGTGGGTGCAGAGTCCAGGGAGCACTGCTGATGGAGTGCAGATATCTGCACCTGGTAGATTTGGGAGTATGGGGTTCTCTTTGTCAGTTGCTACCTGGACCCAACGCTATGCACATGCTAGGTCTACTTCAGTGGTCTCCATCCTTTATGCAGTGACTATCCTTTCTCAGTTTTGATCTAATATCCCTAGCCTTCCAACAGGTCCCTTTTCTACAGTAGTGTCTTCTTATTTTCATTTTCTTTTTCAGCCCTGTACATTATGGATTTATTTTTAAACCAACTTTAGACACCAATAGTTACACATCAGTGTCATCTCTTTGAGAACCTCCATCCTTTTTGACAACCATCTTAGTCAGTTATCCAAGGGTGCACACTCAGAGTTGATGTGCCTCCCCACTCCTTTAATGACTCTATCTGAACTGACCATAAGTGTGCTTGTGGTATCTTTCTCTAAGGGATTCTTTGCCAATTAGCTGTTGAATGCAAAAGATTCAGATTCATATTCTTCTACAGATTTTCCATTTAATCAGTTGATATTAGAATGCTAATGACTATTTATTAAATTAAAAGTTTATTGTGTATATGTTTATAGATATCTACCTGTCCATTCATCTATTCATCCATTCATCCATCCATCCATTAATATCTACAATTAGTTTATCCAACTATCTATCTATCTATCTATCTATCTATCTATCTATCTATCTATCATCTATCTATCATCTATCATCTTGTTCAAACTGTACATATCTATCTACATGTACCAAGTTTAACAGCAACCTACATACTGATGTGGCTTGGGAGATTGGGAAGGAGATGGCTCTTCTTATTAGATGCCTTCTTTGATTAATACTCAATAAGTAAGCCATTTCTGGCCATGCACTCACAACCTGGATCTGTGTGTACTTCCATTAGGTGTCCCTTCTTCCCTCACTAGACTAAATGCTTCTTGCTAGCCAACCCTGTGTCCATTTTGCAATGGCTCTCATAAGATCAGGGACCTACATATGGGCAAAAGGTATTTGCCAATCATCAGAATTACTTAGTCAGGAACTCGTTTCCATCCTATGGTGACTGCTGAGCCGATGCAGCCATCTGCTATCCTTTCTCTTATTGTTCCATTTGGAACCTCCCATGTGTCATTGTGAGAGTGGTCACTGCTACTGCCTAGATTGCTTTCCACTGCTCATATTCTTGATTGCCTTTGTTTTATTTTAGAATCTTACGTTGTTCATTCTTCACTGGCTCTTGAGCTTGAACAAAATTGGCCAGTTATATGGGTCACCCTTTATGGTCATTCAAAATTAAATAAAATGTTAGCACAGAAAGGTCTAATTAAGATATCTACTTATTTTATCATATAATACCAATGCTCTTTAAGGGCAATGGGGAGAGGCACAGAATTTCAAGGTTTGTGACTCTAAACTAAAATGCCTAAGAAGTTCCATTTTTCATAAAGTACAAAATAAATATGCCTCCACTGAAAGGCCACATTTCTAATGCCCTTAATATTCCTTCAATGCGCGGGCTGCCTGGCTGACATTTACACTGGTATTTTCTTCTAGTTTTTCCATGAGATTTGCTTCCTCCTCTCTTGGTATCCATTTGTTATGAATAGAAATCCGTCACATGTTTCTTCTTCTATCTGGTGACAAGTCATGGACAGAACCACATCTGTCCCTAAAATCAACACATCTTCTACATTCCATGACATTGCGGATCCTCTCTGTGTCCCTCCCCATACATCTTCAGCACAACAAGCAAGGCTCTGCATTCATCTTGTGTCAATTAATTAGCCTTTGATTCTTGAAAGAAATTGTTGTGACTGGATATTTTTTTAATTTTAATTTTAATTTTTTATTTTTTACAGGGACAGAGAGAGTCAGAGAGAGGGATAGATAGGGACAGACAGACAGGAACAAAGAGAGGTGAGAAGCATCAATCATTAGTTTTTCCGTTGACTTTGCGACACCTTAATTGTTCATTGATTGCTTCCTCACATGTCCCTTGACCGCAGGCCTTCAGCAGACCGAGCAACCCCTTGCTGGAGCCAGCGACCTTGGGTTCAAGCTGATGAGCTTTTTGCTCAAGCCAGATGGTTCCACGCTCAAGCTGGCGACCTCAGGGTCTCGAACCTGGGTCTTCCGCATCCCAATCCGATGCTCTATCTACTGCACCACCGCCTGGTCAGGCAGTGACTAGATTTTTGAGGATGTTTCTAGCATGCCCAGTCTCATATCCTTTCTAATGTGAAGAAGGTTTCCCCTGGAATCTGTGTTTGTTTACTTCCAATTAGACGTGTGGTTCCTTTTCTTTCAAAGACTCTTAAGCATTTAAGCACTGAAATGCTCAATGAGAAGGGTTCCAATTGCTCAACATACTTCACATCATTCTTCCATATTCCACATTATGCATTCTTTTCTTATTTTACTCAAGCACAAGTTCTTGCTGTTGTCTGGTTCACTGATGCTCCATGTTCCATGCATGTCTCCAGTCCTATCCTCAGCTCTGTCTAATGGGTTAAACTCCTGCTTACCTCCTTGAGTTCTGTTCTGGCCTCTGATTCATACATGATTGACTGCCCTGTTTTTTGGCCTTCAGGAAATATCTGAGTGATGCCGGTTCTCTTCCCACTTCCCTGGGTACGGTGAATGGAAGCT